>MU768297.1:3072-92945 GCA_026770625.1 Nicotiana glauca
CAGGACACGCCATACAAATAGTGCCTCCAAATCTTCAAGGCATGAACTATGGCAGCCAACTCTAAATCATGAACAGGGTAGTTCTTCTCATGAGGCTTCAACTGACGAGAAGCATAAGCAATGACTCTACCCTCCTGCTTCAACACATAACCTATCCCAACTCTCGATTCATCACAATACACGGTATAAGAACCTGAAGCTGATGGAAAGACTAATACTAGAGTTGTGGTCAAAGCTGTCTTGAGCTTCTGAAAGCTCTTCTCGCACTCATCTAACCATATGAACGGTGCACCCTTCTGCGTCAACTTGGTGAAGGACGAAGCAATAGATGAAAATCCCTGGACAAACCGGCGATAATACCCCGCCAAACCAAGAAAACTCTGAATCTCTGTAGCTGAAGACGGTCTAGGCCAACTCTGCACCGCCTCTATCTTCTTTCGGTCAACCTGAATACCATCACTAGACACCATGTGTCCCAGAAAAGTCATAGTACTAAGCCAGAACTCACACTTAGAGAACTTCGCATAAAGCTTCTCCTCTCTCAATCTCTGCAATACCGCCCTCAAGTGCTACGCGTGCTCCTCCTGGCTACGCGAGTACACCAGGATGTCATCAATAAACACAACAACAAAGGAATCAAGATACGGCCGAAACACACTGTTCATCAAGTGCATGAACGTAGCCGGGGCATTAGTCAGCCCAAATGACATAACAAGAAACTAATAGTGCCCATATCTCATCCTGAAAGCTGTCTTCATAATATCAGAATATCTAATCTTCAGCTGGTGATAGCTTGAACGAAGATCAATCTTCGAGAACACCCTCGCTTCTTGGAGCTGATCAAACAAATCATCAATGCGTAGTAGAGGATACTTGTTCTTCACCGTTACCTTGTTCAACTGCCTATAATCAATACACGTCCTCATTGAGCCATCTTTCTTCTTGACAAACAACACCGGTGCACCCCACGGTGACACACTCGGGCGAATGAACCCCTTATCTAGGAGTTCCTAAAGTTGCCCCTTCAATTCCTTTAACTCAGCTGGTGCCATACGATAAGGAGGAATAGAGATGGGCTGAGTGCCCGACACCAAATCAATACCAAAATCAATATCCCTATTCGGCGGCATGCCCGACAGGTCTGCAGGAAACACATATGAGAAATCCCTCACAACGGGAACCGAATCAAGACTATAAGTCTCAGCTCCAATATCTCTAACGAAAGCCAAGTACAACAAACAACCCTTCCCAACCATCCGTTGGACTTTTAGGAAGGAAATCACCCTGCTGGGTATATAATCAGTCACGCCTCGCCACTCGATCCTTGGAATACCCGGAATAGCCAACGTAACTATCTTGGCATAACAGTCCAGAATAGCATGGTTCAGAGATAACCAATCCATACCCAGATTTACGTCAAAATCCACCATGCCCAATAATAACAAGTCAACTCAGGTCTCCAGACCCCCAATAGTAACAAGACAGGATCGATATACGTGATCCACAATAATAGTATCACCCACCGAGGTAGATACATGCACATGGAAGGCAAGACAACCACGGGTCGTACCCAAATGATGAGCAAAATATGAGGATCTATAGGAATAGGTAGATCCGAGATCAAATAAGATAGAGGCATCCCTGTGGCAGACTGAGATAATACATATGATGACTGCATCTGATGCACTGGCGTCTCTCCTATCTGGAAGAGCATAGAATCGAGCCTGACCACCGCTAGTACAATCCTCACCCCTGAGGCGACCTATGGCTACCTGGCCTCCACTTCTAGATGACTGAGTGGGTGTTGAAGAAACAGGAGCAGAAGATGAGGGTTGATCCCTCTGCTGAGACTGTCTACTACGGAACTGAGGACACTGTCTCATCATATGACCCAACTCACCACACTCATAGCAACGACCTGGAGCTGGAGAAGGGGATTGATGGGAACCCCTCGCTACAGATGAACCCTGGGCTGAAGAAGCAGGAGCAAAGATCTTTGCTGGAAGGGCACTCAGTGCAGGCTGGCTCTGCTGATGACCCTGATGACCCTGATGACCACGACCTGATGAAGCCCCACTAGACTCTGAACGACCTGACTGAGGAAGTCTGAAGGAACGACCCCTGCTGCACTAGAACTGGCCCCTAGACGGAGCACCACTGAAACTACCTGAACCTCGAGGCCTCTTAGCCCCCCTCTCCTCACGCTCCCGACGACGATCTGTCTCAATCTGACGAGCCGCATCAACTACCTCCTCAAATGTAACTGCTGTAGCCCTCTCTTTAGTTATCAATATGCGGATCAGGTAGTTGAGGCCATCCACAAACCTCCTGATCCTCTCGCGATCTGTCAGGATCATCCAAGTAGCATGCCAAGCTAACTGTGTAAACCTTAACTCATACTAAGTCACTGTCATATCCCCCTGAGTCAACCACTCGAACTGACGATGCAACTCCTACTTGTGAGACTAGGGTACATACTTCTCCAAGAATACCGTGGAGAACTGCTGCCACGTGAGGGGCGCTGCTCCAATAGGCCTACGCCTCTTGAACTCCTCCTACCAAGTAAATACAGGTCCTGTGAACTGGAAGGTAGTAAAAGCCACTCCACTAGACTCTAGAATACCCGCAGTACGAAGCATACGCTGGCACTTATCCAGAAAACCCTGGGCATCCTCGCCCTCAACTCCACTGAATGTCGGAGGCTGAAGCCTACTGAACCTCTCCAACCGACGCTGCTCGTCATCCGGCATAGCTGGAACCACATGAGCTGGAGCTGGTGTGACTGGCGTAACTGGTGCAACTAGTGTAGCTGGCTGAATTGGAGCTACCTCAAGTGTCTGTAAGCCCTGAACAACCTGCTCGGGTGCGCGAGCATCAGGGGTCTGATGACCACCCCCGGTCTGAGAAGTAGCCGCTGCTGTAGTGGCTGAAACCGCCTGAGCTAGGCCAGTGCAGACGGACAAGATCTGAGCCAAAGCCTCCTGGAGACCAGGAATCACGATGGGCACTGCCAGTGCCTGAACAGGTGCTACCGGAGCATCTATAGCTGTAATTTGACCCTGAGCCTGGTCAACTGGTGCTGGAATCTGACTCTGAGCCTGGTCAACTGGTGGGTCAGCAGGTGCTGTCCCTGCTGCCTTGCCTCTACCGCGACCACAGCCTCTAGGTGGCACTGGTGGTCGTCCACCACGTCCGTTAGCACAGGTTCTCGCCATCTGCGAGAGAATAGAATATGGGAATTTAGTTTTCATAATAACAAGCCGCACGATATGAATTTCAAGAAGGTGAAATGTTTCCTAAAGGTTCTGTAGCCTCCCGAAGATAGATACGGACGTCTACGTATCGATCCGCGAGACTCTACTAAACCGGCTCATGACTCGCGAGGCCTAGTAACCTAGGCTCTGATACCAACTTGTCACGATCCAAACCCGGTCGTGATGGCGCCCAATCCTAAAGCTAGGCAAGCCTGACCAACAGTCGCTCCCAATTCAAAAATAAATTTCAAAACCGATAATTTAAGGAGCATATAATAGTTTTAGAATAATAATCCAATATTTATAGAAGAATAGTACTGAGAAATACGAAGTCTGATAAAAATACTCCCAAAATGATCTGGGGTCACGAGTCTAGAGCCTCTAAAAACAAGCTGGATAACAATATCTGAATGAAAATACACAAGTCTGGGAATGTATATATAAATAAAACTGAAATATGAAGAGTAGTCAGGTCCTGCGAACGTCAAGAAGCTACCTCAACAATTCTGATAAGCTCTGGAGAGAACGACTGCTCAGCTAAGCCTCCGGTGCACCTGAATCTGCACACAAGGTGCAGGGAGTAGGGGTGAGTACTACCAACTCAGTGAGTAATAAGCATATAAAATGTCTAAAGATAAGAAATCCGCGAAATGCCACAAAGTAAAGCTAAAACTAACAGTCCGACACCTTAACTACGAACCAACAACAAAGTAGCATCAAATATATCAGTCAAGTATAATGCAAGGATGCAATGAAATACACATGAACACTCTGTGGCGTACAACCCGATCCATTTGACATCGACGGCGCTCACTGGGGGTGTGAACAGACTCCGAAGGGGCTCCTTTAGCCCAAGCGCAATATAATCATAACATTCGTTGCGGCGTGCAGCCCGATCCATACTCAGTCCACAATATGCATATGAGTCATGTAACAGATTCAATTAATTTCCCAATTTCCAATTTATTAAGAAGAATATACTTTAGATATTTAACTTCTGGAAAAGTGACTTAGCATTTCATAACAGTGATTAAACATAGGACTGAGATCAATGATTATACAAAGCGTGCTATCACAATGATATTCATCCTCTAAGGATGCTACAGATCGGCACAAGGCCCCAAACACGACAATAAGCCCAGATATATTCAATACATGGTGCGTATCAGTCGCCAATATAGAAATATTCTTGTTCGGGATGGACAAAGTCACAATCCACAGTCATAACCAATCCCGCACCTGCCATGGGGTGCGAGCCACGCCCTACAATAGCGTTACAATATGATAATCCGGGGTTTCAAACCCTCATGTCATCATATACACCAACTACACACCTCTAACCGGCCATAGAATGGTCCATAATGCCTTTTCCTTTCGTATCTACCTCCTCGCGCGCCGAATCTAGTCAAAATCACAATGAATATATAAATATGGGTGAAAGAAACATAACCCAATAAAAAATACTCGAAAAGTACTAAAATTCATGAAGTTGGTAAAACCCGAGCCCCGGGCCCACTTCTCGAAAAATACCAAAAAACACATCAACGGAATACTCGTCTCACCACGAGTTCGTACATATAAAATACACAAGAATCGGAGTCCATTTGACCCCTCAAATCGTCAATTTAGACTCTCTTAGGCTTCAAGACCTAACCTCCCTTTTTACCCTTTAATTCCTTAAATTTTCAGTATTTAATCCTTGTTTTTATACCATAACAACACTATTCGAGGCAAAAAATTCATACCTGATGGAATCACCTTCGAAATCTCTCCAAATCGCCCAAAATCGCCTCTTTCCGAAGTCCCAAAATGTTTTTCGAACTTCTAAAATTTCGATAACACTGTTCATTAAACCCTCAACATTTTTTGCTTCTGCGGTCCAACCACCGCTTATGCGGGACCGCTTCTGCGGTCTTTTGACCGCTTTTGCGGTTATTATTAAACCTCCTAAAAATCGCTTTTGCGACCATGTTATCCGCTTATGCGGTTTTCCAACTTTCGCTCCTGCGGTTATTTTTCCGCTTTTGCGAAATATGCCAGCCCCTCTTCAGGACCGTTTTTGCGATCAATCAGCCGCATCTGCGGAACCTCTCCTGTGGTCCTTTTTCTGCAGATGCAGAAATACCAGGAGCTTCAAATTACAAACCTGCTGCAAACTTCAAAAATTCCCGTTTAACCATGCGAAATCACCCCGAGGCCCTCGGGACCTCAACCAAATGTACAGATATGTTCTATTACTTCATTCAAACTTGCTCGTAACATAAAAACACTATCATAAACACCAAAATCATCGAATTGCCACAGATTCAAGCCTAAGTTAAACTAAAACTTCCGAAATGCGCATACAATCAAAAACCCAACCAAACAACGTCCGAATGACCTGAAAATTTGCAGACATATCCAAAATCATCTAACGAAGCTACTACAACTCTTGGAATTCTATTCCAACCCTCAGATCAAAATTTCACCTATCAACCGGAATTTGCCAAAATCCAACCTTAGCCAATTCAAGCCTAATTCTACACCGGACCTCCAAATTCAATTCCGATTGCGCTCCTAAGTCACAATTCATCCCCCAAAACTAGTCGAGTCATCAGAAATCCATTCAGAGCTTTCTAACTCATAAGTCAACATTCAGTTGACTTTTCCAAACTAACCTTCTCATAAAGAGACTTATTGTCTCATTTCTAACCGAACTCTATCCGAATTACTTCAAAGTCTTCAAACACATATAATGAAACATATAGAAGTATAAAACGGGGAAAACGGGGCGGTAACTCCCGTAACGACGGGTCAGATCGTTACATGGAGCTTCCGATGAAATTGTTGAAAATCAACGTGAGTCATCTGCGAAGGTTGGCGGTAAGGCTAAGAAGGTTGTAGTTGAGAAGGATGTGTATGAAATAGATATTGTGGGAATGGCAAGACAGAAAGGGAAATCGATTGAAGGATCTAGAAAATAAAAAGGGAAATCGTGGGGGGACCTGGTTCCACTAGGACCATACCCAGTGATAGTGGTCTTTGGCAAGATAAACCTAAAGCTCAGAAAGTCTTTTGGTGTCGTATGTTTGACCCAGCCATCTCAGAAATAGCAGGTATGAGGCAAGTCCTGGAGATGGTGGAATTTCAGTAATGAGAGCATCAGTTTCGAGAGAATGTACCTAAGATGTATGAAGATGCGGTACAAAATTTCTACTCATCTTTCTTTACTGTTGAGGGGGGGGGCACATATTTGTGTTTGTAAATGGAATAGACATTGTGCTCGATGCTTCAACATTGGGGAAAGTTCTTCAAGTTCTATGTGAAAGGATGCCCTATGTTAAGGATGCTTGTGGAGCTAACTTCAGGAGAGCTATTATGAAAGAGCAAGCTATTCGGCAAGGGGAACGGGTACATAAGAAGGCACTACTTCGTGAGTATCAACTTCTCTTTGAGCTGGTTAATAAGGTGCTCTTACCTCGTGCTGAGAGGCAGTCTATTGCTTCTATGTCTGATCTTGTCTTTATGGAGGCTCTTGATGAATTTGCCCTGATTAATCTGCCAGCAATCATGATAGAACACATGCAAAAGGTAGAAAACTTTAAAGGTGGCAATCATGAACTCCCTTATGGATTTCTCCTCACTCGAGTGTTTTAGTTCTACAAGGATCCTTTAGCCAATCCTAAAGTGGTACCCATAAGCAAACCTTATCGAAAACCACTCTGGAAGAGTTTGAGTGTGTAGAAAAGGTTGGTGGAAGCACCTCGACCATCTCTCAACTGATCAATGCACAAAATGATGCTGCCGAAGAGATTAGGAGGTTAAGTGCTCAAAATGCCATACTTGAAACTCAGCTTAGTCAAGCTACTAGGGTACCTGGTCCTGTTAATTCTTCCCATGAAGAAGTTTCCCGCTTGACCAAGGAAAATGCCGAGCTTCGCGCACAGTTGCTTGAAGAACATGTGTCTGCAAATGCCCGTATGGACCTGGTTCTCAAAACCTTTGCTGCCTTCTTCTCCAAGTCTCCCTCCTCTAGTGCCCCCTTAGAAACCTCTCAGTGACCAGTTGTCTTCGTTCAATATGTTTTGTGGTTGTTGTATTTTTTTGTTTATCTTTTTGTGATGGTATGTTGGATTTCACTGTTACTGATCCTGTTTAATCAGTCCATTTTCATATCAATGAAACAACTTTTATTTTTGCTTTTACAACGTTGTTTTCCTTTTGCTTATCTTTTCTGTCATGTTATGTACACATATGTGGTATGAGTTGGCTGTGTTATACTTCTTTATGCTAATTGCCCGCCTGTTTATTTTTAATTATGCCAAAAGGGGTAAGTATAAAAAGAAAGTCAGATATATAATTGAATTAGGGATCTGATTAAGGGGGAAGCAGAAAGTCAGGAGGAACTTGTATAATTAAGTCAGATGTATAATTGAATCAGGGTCAGGGGGAACTTGTGATGTTCCTGTTACCCTTTTTAGTTATTTCTACTCTAAATATGTGTTATCAATGTCTAAATTTGTAATCATCAAAAAGGGGGAAATTGATGAGTTTTCAATGTCTTGCCTTATTTTTGATGATCTATAACAAACTTACTGTCAAGTACCAGATAAGGAACCCGACACACCTAGCACACATTGCAAGTGAACGAATTCCAGCCTGAACTCCAACTAATGTAAACTTCTACAAGTGTAGATAATTGAGGAACAAGACATGGACCTAATCCCTTGGTGTTTCTCTGACATAAACACAAGTCAACGATACAGCTTTAAAGTAACCGCAGAAAGTAACTGCCTGCAATTGTACACACGACAATGTAGTAGTGATTTACCATTGGGAAGAGGCGTGTACCAACCAAGAATTGACATCATCCTTGGTATGTCATTGGTAGTATAACTACATGGTGCAAGGCATAAGACATTCACTTGAGCATTTAGTGATATTTTCTTAAGCACAAAAGAGATGATCCAGCATTGAAGGCACAAGTGTGTTAAGAATAAGAAGATAACTCCACTAAGGATCTGTTCCACAATGAGTCTATGTGTGTCCGAAGTTGAGTTGTAATCTTGTTATTTGTTCTTCGTTGCAACTCCTATCCTACTTTCTTATAAGCTTTGTTTTAGGAAACTCAAAATAATAAACCTTCTGAATTTGTGTTGTGACTAGAGTTAGTCATAAGTTAAAGTCTTTATAACTAGTGAGTGACAAAGTGGCTTATGGTAAGTGTATCACAAGTTAGTTGAGTTGAAGTCTTTGTAATAAAGTTATTACAAAGTGGCTTGTAATAGTGTGATTACAAGTTAGTTGTAAGGCCCCGTGAAATCCCTACTCGAAAACCCAGATACCGTGGTGCCAAGTTAGGAGCATGTGTTAGCAATTCATAAATATACTTTTTGGATTGAATAATGCATTAAAAAGTCAAGAATAAGTTTCCATAAAAATGCAAGAAATGCGGACCGCATTCTTGCCGCAGACTGAGTGCGAGTGTGTAGTTTCTAGAGAACATTTTACGGTCCATTATGGGACCGCATGTTTACTCTGCGATCACAAATGCAATCGCATATTTGACTCGGGGCTCCAATTTTCTAATTTTTAACCCGAACTCCCTATCGATATATCCGGTGTTATAGTTCATTTTAAGCTTCTTTCTGAACATTTCTAGTGGAAGAGAGAGGGGTTTTAGAGAGGTAAAGTCTCCCCATCAAATTACTCCATAAGATATGGCTAAATCCTTGAAGAAAATCAAGTGAATACCTCTAGACCTTCATCTCAAGAGGTAATACTTCATCACCCCAACTCTTGTTTGTTTTATTATCAGATATAAGGGGTCACTAGTGAGGTTATTCATGGGTATAACAATGGATTCCTTGCATGCATGTTAAACCTTAGAGTAGTGGGAGGTGGTGAATTAAGAGGGGAACAAAGTGATATAAATTTCTCTCAAAAAGGGGCGTAAGATCATATTACACCTCTAGGGTTTGTCAATATGCTTGAACCAAGCTAGAGTCTCAATCTCATCTCTAATTCTCAATTTAATTTGTAATTTTTACTGAATAGATCGAAGTGATAAGAGTTCCGGAAATTTGTAAAAGAGTAAGGAAAGTTTTATTGAGGTATGTATGGCTAAAACCCCTTTTTATTAGAAATTGAGCTCCATTGTTATTTACGAAAGTATGGTAAAAGTTGAATTGGCTAGTGTATTGATTATTACTATGCATTAATTGATGTGCATATATCTATATATATCCTTGAAGGATGTGCCTCAATGTGAATAATGTACCAATCTTGATAATTAGATAATGATGAAAAGTACAGTTATGTGTTGAAATACTTGGGCTATAAGCCAACATTGAAACAAAGAGTTATTCATGCTAGCTATGTGCTCACTTACCTGTGATTGCAACTTGAATTATCTTTGATATATGTGTCTATGATCACAACTTGTAAAACGAATATTGGAAAGGGAAAACGATGTGATGATGGTGGCCATGAGTGCCCAGGAATTGTTATGATATGTGTGGAATAAAGATTTGAAGGTGTTGACTAATGAGACTGGAGTAATGCCTCCAATGAGGTGACCTAGCCGATCGGGTCGTGATCGGATACCATGCCGCACACATGTTGGTAATGTGCTGATATTGAATTCCGGATAAGGGAAATGAAATATTGATTGAGAGTAATGCCTCCAATGAGGTTACCTAGCCGGTCGAGTCATGACCGGACTCCGCTCGAGATGGCGGTGGTAATGAGAACAGTGGTGAACATGTGACAAAAATGCCCTAATCTGTGTTTTGGAAATTGAATGAAAGATTATATGAATTGCATCTTTGATTTACCATGTTATATACATGTACATGTTTGATAGTTCTTTCTAGTAAAATTGTGTTTAGTTATACATACCAGTACAATTCAAATGTACGGATGTCCCTTTTGCCGGGGGCGCTACACTCGTGTTATGATTGTAGGTGGTTTTATAGCAGGGACTCCAGTCCACCGGTAGTAGCACCTCCTCCACTTTCCATCAGCTGTACTGGTGAGCCCCTTTCCCCTCGGGGCCCTACGTGGCTTATGCCGCTGTTCTTCCCAGAGTCTTATTTTTGTATTTGTGTAAGGTATAGCCGGAGCCTTGTTGCCGGCATTTCTGTATTATTCTTCAGTTATATTTAGAGGCTCCGTAGACAAGTTGTGGGTAGTGTCGGGTATTGAAAATTAAATAGAAATATTGATGTTTGGAATTGATGTATATAACTTGTAATACCCTTAAGGTGGCGAAATGAAGTTGCTAATGAAAATGAAATAGAAATCGTTAATTATATGTTGATAGAATTTGATTAATGGAGTCTATTCCTTATTTAATTATGAGTTGGGTTGGGTAGTATGTATGAAACCTGCCAGGATTGCTCAGTCGGGTTTACTCGGTTGAGCGCCGGTCACGCTCCTTGGATTTTGGGGCGTGACATTAGTGAAGTTGAAAGCCTACAAGTGTAGGTCGTGATTTTTATCCCCTTGAGTTGGGATTTTTCCACATAAAAATTTCCTAGTCTCATTTACTTATTGTTTCATTAGTATTCTCAGAGGAAACTCATAGATGACTATGTACTCTATAGTTTGGTGGACTCATATAAACTAACAACCCAGAAGGCTATCGTTGGTTAATGTGACATGAGCTTGACAAGTGGACTTTGCATGCGGATGGTGGTGGAAGATGGAGAATTCTAACTACAAATGTGTCAGAATCTTTCAATGGGTTATTGAAGTCTGCATCGTTCGGATGTGTTTATGACTACAAAAGTGTTTATTGCAATATTTTACTATTTTATATTTTTGTTTCTTACTCCGCTATTTTTGGGTATACTTAGTTTGACAATTTTTCTATATTGTTGTTTTTTTAATGTTATTTTCTTTAAAATTGTTGACTGAAATTTGAGAGGTTTTATGTTTGAACTATCATTATTTATCATATATTTTTGAGGTTAACAGATAATTAAATAATTAATTTCAATAACTACAAAGGTATATTAGTAATTATTCAATAATTAATCATATAAAAAAATACTACAAACTTCATAGTAATTACTATTGAATTTATTTCTTTCGTAATGATTTGTTTGTTAATTTTCATATTTTGCTCAAATTTTCTGGCAAATGGCTATTTTCTGATTCCTATCTAATATTTGATAGGGTGAAAATCGTTTACCCTTTCCAACTTTGTGTTAAAAATCAAACCCCCCCCTCAACTTTGAACAATAATCATTCTCCCCCCTTTATCCTACACAATACCTTTTTTTCCCTTGAATTTTTAATTTTCTCCTCAATTCAATACTTTTTTATTGTATGATATTTCTTTTTTATGGTTTTAGCTATAACTTAAATTATGTAATAATGTAGGAATGTAAATTTTACTAAAATTAAATCCACAAAAAAATTTGGATTATATTTTAAAATTCAACAATTGGTCCAAATATTATGGGCTAATATAATTGAATTAATTATATAATTCCAATATATATGGGTTAAATAAATAAGTCTTAATCTTTTGGGCTAGCCCATTTAATTGGGCTAAAATGATGAGCCCACTTTATTAAGCCTAAAATGTCATCTTCCTAGAGGCCCAGTTTGGTGCCACGTGTAAAATGATGTGGCGCGCCTAGTCAAATGGAAAAACCAATAGGATTGTGCCACATGTCAAAATGACAAGGCATGCCAATTCACACTAAAAGGCAAATGAAATCGTGCCACGTGTGCAAGTGACATGTTCTGGCCAATCAAATGCGGCCATGTCACACTTCAATTTGATTGGTCGAAAAGAGTTTGTTCTTATCATAACTCTTTCCTTCCACAACTATAAATAGGGGTCTTCATAACTCAGAAAAGAGACCAGAAGTTATAACAAGAAGCGAGAAAGAGCTCGTGGATCAAACGCTGCAAATTCTTCCACAAGCTTCAAGCAATCAAGTTCAAGTTCAAGCTCAAGAACGAAGAACAAATCAATTTGAAGCTCAAGAACGAAGAACAAATCAATTCCAAGCTCAAGAACGAAGACCAAATCAAGTTCAAATCCAAGAAATCAAGCTCAAGCTCAAGCTCAAGAACAAGATAATCGTTTGTGGCGACAACTACATATTTAAGATCAAGCTCAAAGGCCCTTGAATTTATTTACTATTGAAAAGAAGAATCAGAGGATTCATAGAGATTGTAACACTCAAATATTCGAAATAAAATACTATGATTACTGCGATATTTTCGGTCTTGATTTTATTTTCTCGAACCAAATTTATTGTCTACAAATTCTTGCATGCCCAGTGGGACAATCTCTACCTCTTATCTCAACTTTTCAATCACCAAAGTCCAAGATTGAAATGGCTTCAAAGAAAATCAACTCCCATTCAACTTCCACCAAGGTTGCTAATTCCAGGTTCTACGCCGATGTGGAAAACATCCTTGATGTTACCTTTGGAAGCTTCGGACCAGTCACGAGGAGCAAAGCAAGTTCTTTAGGACAACAAGCACCCCAAGTGCCGTCTGCATCCACCCCTGTTTTTGGATCTTCATCCTCAAAAGGAGCTAGATCTTCCACAAACGCATCTAAAGGAGGAAGTGATGCTGAAAAGATCAAGAAAACTCTTTCTCTGCTTGACCTCTTCGGATCCAAGCACTCTGCTATGAAGGAAGATGATGATGATTCAAGTAATGGATCCTCCCCAGTTACACCACATAGCGTGAGCCAATCAATGATCAATCTATGTGAAAATCCATGCTACTCTCCGTCATCCACGACAATCATGCAAGCCATGGTAACAAACACTTCGTCTATGGAGGAGTAGTTGGCAAACTTGATGGAAGCAATCACTGGCTTGACCAAATGCATGCAAATTCAAGAGGCTAGAATTGACAAGCTAACAGATAGGGTGATAATCTTGATGAAAGAAGAATCTATCCATACACCCGGTAAGCTCCCAGAAGTTCTAGAGAGTGACTCTCCCCAAAGACAAGTAGCATCCACTAAGGCTATCCCTGTCTTATCTGAAGGAATGATTCCAATCGATCAACTGAAGGAGTTCATTGAAGGAACCATTAAGAACAAATATGAAGTTGCTGCCAAATCCTCCCTTGCGTATGCAACGCTGTACACTTCAAGGGTCGATATGTTGAAGATGCCTTCTAGCTATCAACCTCTAAAGTTTCAATAGTTTGATGGTAAAGGTAACCCTAAGCAACATATAGCGCACTTCATGGAGACGTGCAACAATGCTGGGACTTATGGAGATTACTTTATCAAGCAGTTTGTCCGCTCGCTAAAAGGAAATGCTTTTGACTGGTACACGGACCTCGAGACTGGATCTATCGATAGCTGGGATCAACTAGAGCAAGAGTTCCTCAATCACTTTTATAGTTCGAGACGTACTGTGAGTATAATAGAACTTAAAAATACTCATCAACAAAAGGGGGAACCAGTTATCGACTTTATCAATCGTTGGAGGAATGGAAGCCTCAACTGCAAAGACAAGCTTAGTGAAGCTTCAGGTATAGAGATGTGCATCCAAGGCATGCATTGGGGATTGCGCTACATCTTGCAGGGTATCAAGCCTGACACTTTTGAAGAACTTGAAACTCCTGCCCATGACATGGAATTGAGCATGGCCTCTGCTAGGAATGAATGGCTTCCCATCTATGAACCTCGCAAAGCGAATGACAAGCAAGAAATCAGGATATGGGGCAAGTTCATATCCAAGTCTGAAAGCAAAGAAGCTATGAATGTCAATACATCACCTATGAAGTTCATGACGAAGGTGAGCAAGAAGTAGAGTATGAAATCCATTTCTTTTCAAGACAAGCCAAGTGGAAAGTTGACTCTAAAAGAGATGCAAGAGAAAGAGTACCCATTCCTGGATTCTGATGTGCCAACCATTTTCGAAGAACTCCTTGAGTTAAATCTTATTGAACTTCCGGAGTTGAAGTGATCAAATGAAGCTGGAAAAATAAATGACTCAAACTACTGCAAATATCACTGAATTGTAAGCCACCCTCTTGAGAAATGCTTTGTCTTCAAGGACAAAGTCATGGACTTGGCTCGCGAAAAGAAGATCGTGCTTGAAGATGAGAAAGCAAGCGCAAACCAAGTCTATATCACCTTTGGCTCATTTGGTCCGGATAAATTATGCGGTATTAAAAAAGTAAAGATGAAGAATTAATAGATAACAACAAAGTTGAAGACGATCAACCTGATGATGATGAAGGTTGGACGTTGGTGACTCATCGTAGGTGCCACAAAAAGAGCCCACGAAAAGAATTAGTAGAACAAATAATAAGGAAGATGATGGTAAAAAGACCAATGAAAAAGAATCCAGTTAAGCGTTTGAAGAAAGCAAAAGTGGAGATGCACCACCCTCAAAAGCCATGACATAGAATGACTTCAGAGGATTTCTTGCCATCTTGGTTCTGCACGAAGATTTCCTATGATCGTGTTGAGGCCTCTTGTTGCCATGCTGACAAAGGGGAAGAAAAGAGTAATGACCTACCATTGGCACCATCTTCGAAAAATCCCATTGGGTCCACTCCTCAAGAAGTTAATCCTTGTGAGGAAAAGGTCACGTTAAAAAATGATGATCTTTTTCTAGGTGAAACTCCTCATAACCGCCCATTGTACCTGGTTGACTATATGTGCGATGAAAGGGTAAATCGGAGTTTGGTTGATTGAGGATTCTCAGTGAACATTTTGCCAATTCACAATGTGAAAGAACTTGGTATTCCCATGAACGAACTCTCCAAAAGTTGTGTGATGATCCAAGGATTCAACCAAGGGGGGCAAAGAGCCATAGGCGCGATCCGGCTAGGAATCACTATTGAAGATATACAGTCAAGTGCATGGCTGCATATGATCAACGCGAAAAATTCATACAATGTTTTGCTTGGGAGGCATTGGATACAATAAAGTAGTTCCATCTACCTACTATCAATGTTTAAAATACTACGAGGGTGAAGTCGAGAAGATGGTAGTTGCTGATAATGAGCCATTCATCGAGGCTGAGTCACACTTCGCCGATGCAAAGTTCTACTTGAAGAGCCACATTGTGAAGGATATGAAAGCTGACGATGGCATGAAAAACAAGAATAAAGAGCCCTCAACTAAAAGAGAAGAGGTGGCTACTGGTGAAGCCAAAGCTGTTAGTAAGGAGGTACAACTCAACGTGAATAAATCTTATGGAGGGAATATTATGTCTTATGGTAAGAAAGTAAGTCTGACGCTCCAATATGTCCCTAAAAGAAAGAAAGATGAAGGTGAATCATCTAATCGCCAAGCTAACATGCTAAAGGAGTTAACTCTTCCAGTCAAATGAATTGAGATAGTAAAGTCGTCCTCAATGCCGCTTGCAGGGTTTGTAGCCCAAAATTGTTTGCAGAATGTGGCACTCCCTACAAAGCGAACAAATGAAGGTTTTGACCCTAATGATTACAAGTTATTTGCGAAAGCTGGATACAATCCCAATGAGGCATCAAAGTTAGGGAAGCTCCCATCGGAAGCTGCAACGGAGCAACCACGTGAAGGTTTGGGATACAAGCAACCATCACCAGTGCGTAACTCAATAAGAAGGGCGACCAATAATTATATCACTGTAGAAGATGAATCAACCGCTCCTAACAAGCCTTCTGTCTTTGATCGACTTGGAGGATCACCTGTGAGGACCTACGTGTTTGAAAGATTGGGTCCACTAAAGAAGGGGAACAAGTTTCAGAGAAATTTTCAAAGCATAAGAACACATGCTTCACCCAAAATCCAGGAGATCTCTAAGGATTTCCAAAGTTTGGTTCCTTCTAGAGTGAGGCAACAAACAAAACTTGCTGGTTCATGTAAAGAAGTACTGAAGGTAAGGCCATATATTATGGTCTATACTAAGGAACGTGATGAAGATGAAGAAAGTGTGGGTTCTTCGTATCATGTTACTGTACAAGTCGAGAATGGCATTCCATCTTTGATGAAAAATAATGCGGAATTGGAGGATGTTTCGCCGTGTTATCACATATACTTCAATGATGGGGACCCTCAAGAAGATGAAGATGCGAAAGATGCTTCAAATGTACTTGAAGAAGGAGTGAAGACGATAGTTGACGCCTGAAAAGAAGTTAACCTTGGCACCGATGAAGAACCAAGACCCACCTACCTAAGTGCTTTACTTGAAGTTGATGAAGAAAGCACTTATATTGAGTTACTCAAAGAGTTCAGGGATGTCTTTGCTTGGAGTTAGAAAGAGATGCCTGGCTTGGACCCGAAAGTAGCAGTCTATCACCTTGCAGTCAAAAATAGTGCTCGCCCTGTTAAACAAGCTCAAAGGCGTTTTAGGCCAGACTTGGTTCCCCTGATTAAAACTGAAGTTACAAACTCATTGAAGCTGGATTTATTCGGGAAGTTAAATACCCAACATGGGTTTCAAGTATTGTCTCTGTAAGGAAGAAGAATGGCCATATTCGAGTATGCGTTGACTTCAGGGACCTCAATAATGCGTGTCCCAAAGATGAATTCCCGCTTCCTATTCCAGTGCTGATCATCGATGCTACTACTCGTTACGAGGCAATGTTTTTCATGGACGGTTCGTCGGGCTATAACCAAATTCACATAGCACCAAAATATGAAGAGCTTACTGCGTTCCTCACCCCAAGGTTATTTATTGCTACAAGTTAATACCTTTTGGCTTGAAGAATGCTGGTGCTACTTACCAATGGGCTATGCAGAATATCTTTGACGATCTTCTCCACAAGAATGTCGAATGCTATGTTTACGACTTGGTGGTGAAATCAAGAGAGAAGGGTGAAAACATGAAAGACTTGAGGATGGTATTTGAATTGCTCCGAAGGTACCAACTTAGGATGAATCCATTAAAATATGCCTTTGGAGTTACTTCTGGAAAGTTCTTTGGTTTCATTGTCTGATATCGAAGGATCGAAATTGATCAAGCCAAAGTGGATACCATTTTGAAAATGCCTGAGCCTCGAGATATCCATGAATTAAAAAGTTTGAAAAGAAAGTTAGCATACCTTAGAAGATTTATATCAAACCTGGCTAGGAGGTGCCAACCATTTAGTCATCTCATGAAGAAAGGCATTCCTTTCAAGTGGGACCAAGCTTGTAGCAATGCCTTCGAAAGTATTAAAGCCTACTTGATGAAGCCTCCAGTTTTAGCAGCTCCTATACCTGGAAAGCCATTAATACTATACATTGTGGCGCAGGAAAGATCTATTGGAGCACTGTTGGCCCAAGAAAATAATGAGGGAAAATAAAACTCTCTTTACTACTTGAGCAGGATGATGACACCTAACGAAGTTGAACTATTCGCCAATTGAAAAGTTGTGTTTGGCGTTATCTTCTCAATTCAAAAGTTGAAGCACTACTTTCAAGATCATGTTGTTCGTCTTGTTTCTAAAGCAAATCCAATCAAGTTCGTGATGTCAAAACCTGTTCTTAGTGATCGACTAGCGAGATGGTACCTCCAATTTCAATAATTTGAGATTTTTTACATCCCTCAAAAGGCTGTAAAAGGACAAGCATTGGAAGACTTCTTGGCAGATCATCCAATACGTGATGATTGGTGCTCGTTGAAGTTCAACCTCCATGGAAGATGTACTTTGATTATGCTGTGCATCGTGGGGGAGCCGGGGCTGGAATAGTAGTTGTCACTCCCCAATGTGAAGTCTTGCCCTACTCCTTCACCTTGACACAACTCTGTTCCAACAATGTTGCTGAGTATCAAGCATTAATACTTGGGCTTGAAATAGTTGTTGATATGAAGCAATTGCAATTGCAATTGCAAGTCTTTGGTGACTCCCAGTTAGTGGTCAATCAGCTTTCGGGTAGTTACGAGGTTAAGAAACCTGAACTACGCCTATATCATGATTACGCTAAAAAATTGATGGGGTGGCTCGGTGCTGTGACTATTCAGCATGTGCCAAGGAAAGAAAATAAGAAGGCTGATGCTTTAGCTACTCTAGCTTCATCATTAGCCCTACTTGATCAAGCGCAAGTTACCGTTTGCCAGAAATTGATAGTACCGCCGCCAAATAAGGTCGAAGGTGAAGAAAATGAACTCAAGCATCTGGTTGCTATTTCTGAAGTTGAGAAAGAAGAATGGCGACAACCCATTATAGACTACTTATGCTATGGGATACTTCCAGAAAATCAGAGGAGAAGGACTGAAATCCTTCGTCGTGCACCTCGCTTCCTTTACTATAAGGATACTCTATATACAAGGTCGTTCGAGGGAGTACTCTTGCGATGCTCAGGAGAAGAAGAAGCGCTCCAAGCTTTGCAAGAGGCACATTCTGGGGTGTGTGGGTCACACCAGTCTGGACCAAAGCTCTACTTTCATATAAAAAGGATGCGATACTATTGGCCAACGATGGTAAAAGATTGTTTGGACTATGCTCGAAAATGCAAGGATTGCCAATTCCATGTGAATTTTATTCATCAACCTTCTGAAGTATTACTGTATGGCCCCATGAAAGTTTGGGCTCAGAGCCTAGTAATTCTTAGTGTCAAGTTCCGTGTATGTGTAAAAAATTCTTTGCTGCGAGCTTGCTCGCCGCGGTTTGGACCCTTTTTACTGATTTTACACTTAAAAAATCAAGAATCAAAATTTTCCAGAAAAGTGCCATTATGCGGTCTCAGGTATGCGGACCACATTTTTGCCGCATAGTTAATTAAAGAGTTAGTCGAAATTGATGTAGAAAATGCGGTCCATTATGCGATCGCATAATCAATATGCGGACCGCATAGTCATCGCATAAGTTTTTCAAGGATTTGTGAAGGTCAGTTTCATGGTGTATTATGCGACCGCAGAAGAGGAATGCAGACCGCATTCCCGTCGCATACCCAAGCAGAAACGCTCAGAGTTTTGGGGAACTTCTGTGGTCCAATATGCGGACCGCATTTTTATTCTGCTATCGCAAAGTGCAACCGCAGATCATGATCAGGCTTCTATTTTTTTTCTTCTAAAATTTTAAACCCTACCCCTTTTTAATAAAATAGCCCAACCCCTCATTTTTAAAAATCTTCTGAACAAAATAAGAGATAGGGAAGAGAGGGTTCTTTAGAGAGAAAGTGATCTTCATCAATTTGATTCTTCAAAACTATCCGGGTTGGGAAAATTCAAAGTAATTGCCCTCATCCCCATTCTTGCAGGTAAAATCCCTAACCTTTTTCCTTGATTTTTAGGTTTAAACTGGGGGGGGGTGGAGGGGGGAGTCTCATGCATTGATTGTTGAAAATAATTGTTGAAATTGTAAATGCATTCCTTGTTAAAACTTAAAACCTAGCAAAGGGAAACTGGGTAGAGATAGAGGTTTGCAAAAGAAGGGTTGATAACCTAAATAAGTTTGAGTAGCAATTGTGAACCCCAATTCTAAGTCGTGTATTAACTTGTGCACTAGATTGACGTTGCTAGATTATTTGGTGAATTGAAAATAGAAGTTAAAAGGGAATTCGACTCCAGGTATGTATAGCTAACTTTGACCTTTGTAAAATCGCCTTGTTTGGTGTATGAATGTTTGGTATGTGATATCTACGTGGATTATTTGTGAAATTCGTGTTATTGGTATGATTGTGACTGTGTTATGTGGTAAGGGCTTAGGAACAAATGACGGAAGGAAATTGTAAATAATGCAACTGGAAAAACTATAGTAATAACATCTATGGCTTATTGTGGCAATCATCGCTGTGGCTTAAAATGCATATGAGTTGTTGAATATGATGGAAATAGTGTTGATGGTTGTGGAAATACTTGTAAGTTGTTGTAGTTATTTCATAAGAAGTGTTGTTGTTGATCTTTGTGAATTGTTGATTGTTGTTGTGCTTTTTGTGAATTGTAACTATACGGTTGGATCGGGTTGAGCACCGTAACACAAAATGATAAGTTGTTGGTTGGGGTGATAAGGGTGGCCGAGGTAATAAGTGTGGCCGAGGTAATAAGGGTGGAAAGTGATCGAAATCGCTATTGAAATGAAAATATGAGGAAGTTGTGAAATCCTTGATGTGAAAGATGTTGAAAGGGAAATAGAAAGATTGTAAACTTGTTTGGCTTGATTGTTTTCTTTAATGTGTATTGATTGTTGATTCCATTATTACTTGCTACTTGTGTATGGTTTGAGTTTGATTAAGGAAAAGTTTGTTTATACATACCAGTACAATTCAAATGTAATGACGTCCCTTTTGGCGGGGGCGCTACATTCGTGTTATGATTGTAGGTGGATCTATATCAGGTACCCCAGTTCACCAGCAGTAGCACTCCTTCATCTTCCATCAGCCGTATTGGTGAGCCCCTTTCCTCTCGGGGCCCTGCGTGGCTCATGTCGCTTCTTCTCCGGAGTCTTATTTTGGTTTTGTGTAAGGTATAGCCGGAGCCTTGTTACCGGCAAGTACTGTATTATCATGTTGTATCTTTATAGGCTCCGTTGATAGTAAATGTGGGTTGTGAAATTATGTAATTGTATGTCGGGCGATGTAAGTTGTAAACTTCGTTAAGTAACCAAGTATGTTGTGTATGTTTTGAAAAAGGTGATTTCAATTATAAAATGGTTAGTTCCTTGATTAATGAGAAATGAAAATACGGGGTAACACATGGGATAGGAAGGGCACCCAGGCCCGCTTGACTGGGGCTACCCGATCGGGCGCCGGTCATGTCCCTCGGTTTGGGGCGCGACAAACTTGATATCAGAGCCTAAGGTTTTAAAAGAGTCCTAGGATGTCTCAGAGCCGTGCCTAGTAGATCCCTTCTTATCTATGTGTTGTCGACCACATCTATAAGTAGGGGGCTACACGGGCATTTAGGAAACTATCCTCTTCTTTGTTATTCTATATCATGTGGTGAAGTGGAAAATGGAAGTATTTACGTCTAACTCATGCATTGTTCCGAAATTTTCAGAAATGGCACCTAAGAAGAAAGCTAAACTCATCCTTGGGACCGACTCCACCACAAGTGTGGCCATGAATCATGTACATGATGTCGTGGGTGAGAGTGACTCCCCGGCCTTGAATATGCCCAACCCATCTATTCCAGATCCAAGCATTCCTGTTCCAGTTGCGGCAGAGGGTGCCACCATCCCTCCCGTCGATATTCCAAATCCTGATACTGTTCCAGCTTCCGGTCCTGGGGTTTCTGATGAGGACCTTAGAGGAGCCATCCATATGTTGACCCAGTTAGTGGCCGCCCAGGCCCAGATATCTCATGATGCCCCTGTGTCCTTCAGCGGATAGGGAGATTCCGCCAGCTCCAGAGTCCACCAGTTTTTGCGATTGGCCCCTCCAGAATTCACAGGCATAGACCTAGAGGCCGATCCGTAGGATTTCCTTGATGAGATGTATAAGACCCTTCGAGTGATGAAGGCTACAGAGATGGAGGGGGTTGAGTTGGCTTCATACAGGTTGAGGGGAGCAACGCGTTCGTGGTTCAAGATGTGGGAGGATTCCAGTCAGGAAAGAAGACATCCGGCTAGATAGGATGAGTTGTAGATGCCTTTATGGACCACTTCTTGCCTGACGAGACGATGACATCTCGTGCCACTGAGTTCGAGGCTCTCAAGCATGGCAGTATGAGTGTTTGGGAGTACCACATGGAGTTTGTGAGGTTGTCCAAGTATGCTCCTCAGTTAGTGTCAACCATGGATGCTCGAGTTTGGCATTTCGTTCATGGTCTTAGTCCTTTGGTGGTGAATAAGGCTGCTACAACGGCCTTACACTCAGATATGAATTACAAAAAGATTGTACGATTCGCTCAGGCCACAGAGGCTAGGAAGTTGAAGATACGGGCAGAAAGAGAGAGTAGCAGCAGGGCCCGATCAATGGGTCACTCAGGGAGACTAGTTCCGGGGAGAGGGTCATCAGGTCCATCTCAGTCATATGCCCAGTCCTCAGTGAGTGCACCTCCATCTATGCACAGTTATCAGAAGACCAGCCACATGAGACCAGGTTCAGACAGTAGGAGGCCCCATCAGTTCGGTCTTTCGGGAGGGAGATCACAGCAGCAGGGAGGGCTCCATACCCTAAGTGTGGGAGATTCCATATAGAGACTTGTTATTTAGATATCCCGGTATGCTATAGATGCGGGGTGAGAGGTCATATCCAGCGGCACTGTCGTGCGCCCAGTCAGGGCATAGGTATAGGATTTGCTCAATCATCCGATTCTTCAGCTGCCACATCATCCACTCTCCCTCCAGCTCCAACAGGGCATGGTACAGTTAGGGGAGGAGCTCGTGGTAGAGGTGGACCCAGCCGATTATATGCTTTGAGTGGCCGCCAGAGTGCAGAGGCTTCTCCAGATTTCGTTACAGGTATCTTGTCTGTTCAGGCCAATGATTGTTATGCTCTTATTGATCTGGGGTCCTCTTTGTCTTATGTCACCCCATTCATTTCTTCAAGTTTTGGGATAGAACCCGAAGAGCTTCATGAGCTGTTCTCCATATCGACTCTGGTTGGCGATTCTATTTCAGCCTCACGAGTTTTTAGGAATTGTGTTGTCACGGTATGTGGTCGTGTTACCACGACCGATATTATTGAGCTCGGAATGGTGGATTTTGATGTGATTATAGGAATGGACTGGCTTTATTCGTGCTTTGCTAAACTTGACTGCCGAACGAGAGTCATGAGACTAGAGTTCCCCAATGAGCCTGTTATCGAGTGGAAGGGGAAGGTGTGGTACCGAAGAGTAGGTTTATTTCCTACCTTAAGGCTTCAAAGATGATTAAGAAATGATGTATTTGGTCCGGGTGGCGGACACCACTTCAGAAGTGTCTACCCCCGAGTCCGTGCCAGTCGTGAATGAGTTTCTTGAAGTGTTTCCGGACGAGCTTCCAGGGATTCCGCGAGATAGGGAAATTGATTTTGGGATTGATGTTTTGATAGATACACATCCAATATCTATTCTACCATACAGAATGGCTCCAGCAGAGTTAAGGGAGTTAAAGGAGCAGCTGAAGGATTTATAAGAAAAAAAGGGTTCATACGGCCGAGTGGGTCGCCGTGGGGTGCTCCGGTTTTCTTTGTCAGGAAGAAGGATAGGTCACTCCGAATGTGTATTGATTATCGGCAGCTCAACAAAGTCACCATAAAAAGTAAATATCCCTTGCCTCAGATAGATGACTTGTTCGACCAATTGCAAGGTGCAAGGTTCTTCTCTGAAATTGATCTACGGTCCGGGTATCACCAATTGAAGATTAGGGAGTAGGATATTCCCAAGACCGCTTTCAGAACTCGCTATGGTCACTTTGAATTCTTGGTCATGACTTTTGGGCTAACCAACGCCCCGTCAACTTTTATGGATCTTATGAATCGGGTCTTCAAGACATTTCTAGACTCCTTCGTGATTATTTTTATTGATGACATCCTTGTTTATTCGCAGAGCCATGAGTATCATGCCGGTCACCTCAGGGCAGTTGTGTAGACTCTTCATCAGTACCAATTGTATCCTAAATTTTCGAAATGTGAGTTTTGGTTGGAGTCCGTTGCCTTCTTGGGTCATGTCGTATCTAGTGAAGGGATTCAGGTAGACCTCCAGAAGATTGCAGCAGTGAAAGATTGGCCTAGACCCACGATCCCGATGGAGGTTCATTGCTTTTTGGGGTTAGTAGGGTACTTTCGGAGGTTTTTGGAGGGGTTCTCTACCCTCGCCTCCCTATTGACTAAATTGACGCAGAAAACAGTCAAGTTCCAATGGTCCAACGTTTGTGAGAAAAGTTTTCAAGAATTGAAGTCAAGGTTGACCTCGGCACCGATATTGGCTTTACCAGAAGGCACAGAAGGATTTGTGGTTTATTGTGATGCCTCCAGGGTCGGTTTGGGTTGTGTATTGACGTAGCATGGGAATGTTATAGCGTATGCTTCGAGGCAACTTAAGAATCACGAGAAGAATTATCCGACTCATGATTTGGAGCTTGCGGCAGTTGTGTTTGCTTTGAAAATATGGCGGCATTATCTTTATGGGGTCCATGTAGATGTGTTCTCAGACCACAAGAGTCTCCAATATTTGTTCAAGCAGAAGGAGTTGAATTTGAGGTAGCGATGGTGGTTAGAATTGCTCAGAGATTATGATATGAACATTTTGTACCATCCAGGGAAAGCGAACGTGGTGGCCAATGCTCTTAGTCGGAAGTCTATGGGTAGTTTGGCTCATTTGGGAGCGGAACAAAGGCCCTTGGCTCGGGAGGTTTATTAATTGGCAAGTTTAGGGGTTTGTATTTTGACATCAGACGAGGGGAATGTTATGGTGCATAATGGAGCAGAATCGTCACTCGTAGCGGAAGTCAAGGAAAAACAGTTTATTGATCCAGCATTGGCTCAGATGAAGGAAGCAATTTTGAATAACAAGACTTCAGCATTTTCACTCGGCAGCGAGGATGGTTTATTGCGGTGTCAAGGTAGGTTCTACGAAAATGTATCATGATCTCAGGGAGGTTTATTGGTGGAACGGTATGAAGAGGGGTGTGGCGGACTTTGTATCTAAATGTCCGAATTATCAGCAAGTGAAGGCTGAGCATCAGCGGCCCTGTAGGTTAACTCAACTTTTGGAAATACCAATGTGGAAATGGGAAATGATCAACATGGATTTCGTGGTAGGGTTACCTCGCACTCAGCACAAATTTGACTCAATTTGGGTAATATTAGATCGACTCACCAAATCAGCTCACTTCTTGCCAATCAAGTCCACCGATAATTCAGAATAATATGCTCGGTTGTATATCAAGGAAATAGTGAGGCATCATGGTACTCCACTTTCTATTATTTCGGATCGAGGGCTCAGTTCACAGCTAATTTTCGGAAGAAATTTCAGCAAGGGTTGGGTACTCAGGTGAATCTCAGCACAGCTTTCCATCTGCAGACTGACGGTCAGGCTGAGCGGACTATTCAGACGCTTGAAGATATGTTGCGGGATTGTGTCTTGGATTTCAAAGGTAATTGAGATGATCACTTGCCACTTATAGAATTTGCTTACAATAATAGCTTTCATGCTAGCATTCAGATGGCCCCATTTGAGGCATTGTATGGAAGAAGGTGTAGGTCTCTGATTGGGTGGTTTGAAGTGGGTGAAGCAGAATTGATAGGACCGGTTCTTGTGCACCAGGCTATGAAGAAAGTTAAACTCATTCAAGAAAGGATGAAAACTACTCAGAGTCGCCAAAAATCCTATGCGGAGGTTCGTCGAAGAGAATTGGAATTTCAAGTTAATGATTGGGTGTTCTTGAGGGTATCTCCTATGAAGGGAGTCATGCGATTCGAGAAGAAAGGGAAGTTGATTCCTAGGTATGTGGGGCCGTATCATATCATTCAAAGGATCGGACAAGTTGCTTATAGGCTGGAGTTGCCCCCTGAAATGTCCTTAGTGCACCCGGTGTTCCATGTGTCTATGTTAAGGAAAGTGGTTGGAGATCCGTCCACCATCATGCCAGTTGAAGACATCAAGGTTACTGGAGAGCTATCGTATTCCAGTTGCTATTCTGGATAGGCAAGTCTATAAATTGCGAAATAAGGAAATTGCTTCAGTTAAAGTGTTGTGGCAAAATCAACAAGTCGAGGAAGCCACGTGGGAAGCGGAAGATGAGATGAAAGAAAAATATTCCCATTTGTTTGAACAAGTTTAGTAGTGATCGTGCGAACTCTCATCCCTAAGAGAACTGGCATTGTGTCCCATTTTGGTGCAAAGACACCCCATTTCTCCCCTAAATGCTTTACTATTGTAATTTTTCAAGTTGTACCAAAATTGTATGTATTGTGACTCTTTGAGCCATATGCAAACCCTTCTTGGTAAATGAAAGTTTCGTAAGAACTCTTGTGATAGGTAATTGGTATAGATTGTTAATGATTGATTTACATGTGTGTAGTGAATCAAAGTGGTTAAACTATATGTGACTCATTGTAGTAATCAAACTATGTGCAAAAGTGCGTCAAATGATTGAATATGTACAAGTATAGGGGTGATGAAATGTATACCAGTTATAGGTATAACAGAAATTGTGTAATGGTGCATGGAAATGTGTTTCGGGGGCTCTCTGACAGGTAGATATGTCCAAATTACAAAGGAAACTCTGACGAACTTTTTCTAAAAATATGGGAGTTAGTGAAAAATTTGGGAGCTTGCATATCATGTTTTTCAAATCAACTGATTTTCAAAAATCCTCATTCGAGGACAAATGATTTCAAGTGGGGGAGGATGTAAGGCCTCGTGAAAGTTTGGGCTCAAAGCCTAGTAATTCGTAGTGTCAATTCCGTATATGTACTGGGAATGTGTAAAAAATTCTTGCTCGCCGCGGTTTGGACCCTTTTTTACAGATTTTGCACTTAAAAAATCAAGAATCAAAATTTTCCAGAAAAGTGCCAGTATACGGTCCAGAATGCGGTCGCAGATCAGGTATGCGGACTGCATTTCTACCGCAGAGTTAATCAGAGAGTTAGTCGAAATTGATGTTGAAAAAGCGGTCCACTATGCGATCGCATAATCAATATGCGGACCACATAGTCGTCGTATAAGTTCCTCAAGGATTTGGGAAGGTTAGTTCTGCGGTGCATTATACGACCGCATAAGAGGAATGTGGATCGCATTCCCATCGCATACCCAAGCAAAAACGCTTAGAGTTTTGGGGCACTTCTACAGTCCAATTTGCGGACCATATTTCGATTCTGCAATCGCAGAGTGCGACCGCAGATCCTGCTCAGGCTTTTATTTTTTTCTTCTAAAATTTTAAACCCGACCCCTTTTTAATAAAACACCCCCAACCCCTCATTTTTAACGATCTTCTGAACAAAATAAGAGAGAGGGAAGAGAGGGTTCTTGAGAGAGAAAGTGATCTTCATCAATTTGATTCTTCAAAACTATCCGGGCCAGGAAAATTCAAAGTAATTGCCCTCATCCCCATTCTTGCAGGTAAAATCCCTAACCTTTTCCCTTGATTTTCAGGTTTAAACTAGGGGGAGTCTCATGCATTGATTGTTTAAAATAATGGTTGAAATTGTATATGCATGCCTTCTTAAAACCTAAAACCTAGCAAAGGGAAACTGGGTAGAGATAGAGTTTTGCAAAAGAAGGGTTGATAACCTAAATAAGTTTGAGTAGCAATTGTGAACCCCAATTCTAACTCATGTGTATTAACTTGTGCACTATATTGGCATTGCTAGATTATTTGGTAAATTGAAAATAGAAGTTAAAAGGGAATTCGACTCCAGGTATGTATGGCTAACTTTGACCTTTATAAAATCGCCTTGTTTGGTGTACGAATGTTTGGTATGTGATAGCTATATGGATTCTTTGTGAAATTCGTGTGATTGGTATGATTGTGACTGTGTTATGTGGTAAGAGCTGAGGAACAAATGACGGAAGGAAATCTTAAATGATGCAACTTGAAAAACTATAGTAATAATATCTATGGCTTATTGTGGCAATCATCGCTGTGGCGTAAAACGCATATGAGTTGTTGCATATAGAAACAGTGTTGATGGTTGTGGAAATACTTGTAAGTTGTTGTAGTTATTTCTTAATAAGTGTTGTTGTTGATCTTTGTGAATTGTTGATTGTTGTTATGCTGTTTGTTAATTGTAACTGTACGGTGGGATCGGGTTGCGCGCCGCAATAAAAAATAATAAGTTATGGGTTGGGGTGATAAGGGTGGCTGAGGTAATAAGGGTGACCGAGGTAATAAGGGTGGAAAGTGATCTAAATCACTATTGAAATGAAAGTCTGAGGAAGTTGTGAAATCCTTGATGTGAAAGATATTGAAAGAGAAATGGAAAGATTGTAAACTTGTTTGGCTTGATTATTTTCTTTCATGTGTATTGATTGTTGATTCCATTATTACTTGCTACTTGCATATGGTTTGAGTTTTCTTAGGGCAAAGTTTGTTTATACATACCAGTACAATTCAAATGTACTGACGTCCCTTTTTCTGGGGGCTCTACATTCGTGTTATAATTGTAGGTGGATCTATATCAGGTACCCGAGTTCACCGGCAATAGCACTCCTTCTTCTTCCATCAGCCGTATTGGTGAGACCCTTTCATTTCGGGGCCCTGCGTGGCTCATGCCGCTTCTATTTCGGAGTCTTATTTTGGTTTTGTGTAAGGTATAGCCGGAGCCTTGTTACCAACAAGTATTGTATTATCATGTTATATCTTTAGGAGCTCCTTAGATAGTAAATGTGGGTTGTGAACTTATGTAATTGTATGTCGGGCGATGTAAGTTGTAAACTTCATTAAGTAACCAAGTATGTTGTGTATGTTTTGAAAAAGGTGATTTCAATTATAAAATGGTTTGTTCCTTGATTAATGAGAAATAAAAATACGGGGTAACATGTGGGATAGATAGGGCACCCAGGTCCGCTTGGCCGGGGCTACCCGGTCGGGCGCCGGTCATGTCCCTCGGTTTGGGGCGTGACAATTGCACCCGACTGTTGCATCCTGTCCATTTGACGCTTGGGGATTGGATGTTGTTGGACCACTACCAAAGTCCTCTACTGGGCACCTATACATCTTGGCTACAGCTGAATACTCCTCAAAATGGGTTGAAGTTGTTGCTCTTAGGGAAGTAAAGAAGGAAAATGTCGCAAGTTTCATCCGAGTAAACATTATTTATCGCTTTGGCATTCCTCGTTACATAATAACGGATAATGGAAAGCCATTCGACAATAGGCTGATGAACAAGATTTGTGATCTCTTTGGCTTCAAGCAACGTAACTCTTCGATGTACAATGTTGTCGCCAATGGTCTAGCTGAGGCATTCAACAAGACTCTATGCAACTCGTTAAAGAAAATGGTCTCCAAATCTAAATGAGATTGGAATGACCATATGGAAGAAGCTCAATGGGCATATAGGATGACTCACCGCACGCCAACACAGGCGACTCCTTATTCACTCGTTTATGGAGTCGAAGTCGTCTTACCACTTGAGCGTTAAATACCTTCGTTACGACTGGCTATTCAAGAAGGGATCACTGATGAAGAAAATGCTCGACTTCGATTAGAAGAGTTGTAAGCTCTTGATGAAAAGATATTGGAAGCTCAATAGAGTCTTGAATGTTATCAAGCTCAATTATCTCGTGTCTTCAATAAAAGAGTTCGCCCGAGATCCTTTCAAGTAGGAGATCAAGTCCTTGACATATGAAGACCCATAATTACTTCCCATAAACCTGTAGGGAAGTTCACTTCAAAGTGGGATGGGCCATATGTCGTACAAGAAGCTTACTCAAGTGGGGCTTACAAGCTGGTTGATGCAGATGGTATGAGGGTCGGCCCTATCAATGGCAAGTTTTTGAAGAAGTATTATCCTTGAAGTTGCTACGCTATTTGACGCACGAGCCTAAACTGCATGTTGCTACACTCCTGGACCGCAAGAGTATAAACTGTGAACGGCCCAAAAAAAAAGTCCGCTAGGTTGAAAATCTCGAAAGAGGCGGCCTAGGCAAAAGTTAGGACATAAAAAAAACTACCCAGTCTGAACTATGGTACGACTTAATCCTCTTCATCGAGGTATGTAGGCAGCTTAGAGTTTCATTCTAAGTTCAGTCGCATAAGTTCAAAAGATACATATTACCCCAATTGTTGTCCGAGTGAAGTATGGAAGAATGCAAAATCTAGTTGAAATGCCATCCTCTTGTTGAACTTTGATCTCATTTGATTTAAAAGGGGCAACCCTCCATGCTAAATTGATATCTTCAAGTCTGACGGTATTCAAGTTGAAGTCCCCAAGTCGAAATCTTCAACTCCAACAGTCTTCAAATTCGCCGATCTTCAACTTGAAATATTTAGGCCCTCCAAGTCTCAAAGTTGAAGTATTCAAGTTCGTCGGTCTTCAAGTTTCATTCTTCAAATTCGCCGATCTTAAAGTTGAAATATTTAAGCCCCCCAAGTTGAAGTCTTCAATAATCCCATCGGTCTTCAAGTTGAAGCCTTCAAATTCGCCGATCTTCAAGTTGAAATATTTAGTCCCTCCAAGTCTCATTGTTGAAGTCTTCAAGTCCATCGGTCTTCAAGTTGAAGTCTTCAAATTCGTCAATCTTTAAATTTCAGTCTTCAAATTCGCCGATCTTAAAGTTGAAATATTTAAGCCCCCCAAGTTGAAGTCTTCAAGTTCGTATCTTCAAATTTCAGTCTTCAAAAATTCGCCGATCTTAAAGTTGAATTGTTTAAGCCCTCCGAATCTTCGAGTTGAAGTCTGCAAAGTCCGCCAAATCTTCAAAGTTTCCAAGTGTTCAAGTCGATGTCGTCTTCAAGTTGAAGATTTATAACTTTCCAATCTTAAGGTGGACATATAAGTCCCTTTGCACCTTAAGTTGGACTCTTCGTGGGTTTGTCCTTAAAAGGAACTATAACTTTCCAATCTTAAGGTGGACATATGAGTCCCTTTGCACCTTAAGTTGGCCTCGCTGATAGTCGAGCCATTTTGAGAGTAACCTCGCCGATAGTCGAGCCATTTTGATAGTAATCTCTCCGGTAATCTGGCCACAGTCTGGCCACATTGAGAGTAATCTCTCCGGTAGTCGGGCCATTTTGAGAGTAATCTCTCCGTTAGTCGGGCCACATTGAGAGTAATCTCTCCGATAGTCGGACCATTTTGAGAGTAATCTCTCCGGTAGTCGGGCCACATTGAGAGTAATCTCTCTAGTAGGCGGGCCATTTTGAGAGTAATCTCTCCGGTAGTCGGGCCACATTGAGAGTAATCTCTCCGGTAGTCGGGCCATTTTGAAAGTAATCTCTCCAGTAGTTAGGCCACATTGAGAGCAATCTCTCCGGTAGTCGGGCCATATTGAGAGTAATATCTCCAAATGTCGGGCCATTTTGAGAGTAATCTCTCCGGGAGTCGGGCTATGAAAATAATCCCTCCAATATTTGGGCAGGGATGAGTACCCATGCCCTCACACCTTAAGACCACCTTCTTCATGCATGGATCACCTCGTTCTCACTTGACCTACAAAAAAAGAAAAAAGGATGATAAAGAAGAAAGCACAAAAAAAAAAAATTACCTTCGCGTTAATGCTTTCAAGTCGTCAAAAGTAGACTATGAAGTAGCTATCTAACACTGCAATTGATGTTCGTAAAGGGAATGCATACGGGTTTATATAGCTATGGAGAGGTGGCTGTTGAGAGCTAAATATCGATGGAACAAGAACTAAAGCAACTACAATTATTTGATACTAATACGACTTAGGAGGAGGTGTTCAAAAGGGATTCGGATTTGCATAATCCGTATTTGAAAGGAATTTAGATTTGTTTGGCGGTGACAGTAATGTGTTTGCAACAAGGAATCAATAATCTATAATTGTCCCTTTTTATGTGTGACGCCAAATTCCACTAAACAAGGAAAACACTTTGAAAAAGGGTACAAACGTAAATGCATTTTTCTAAATTATGAAAAGTGTCATTTCCAAGTAACAATGTAGGCCTAATCAACGTGTGGCTGACCTTAAAGTTTTAGTAAAGAGAAGAAATACTTTTTATAGTTACTTCAAGCCTAGCCTTCGAAATTAACAAGTTAATATTTTGACAAGTCTTGAAGTAGGGAGAATTTGTAGGCATATAAATTTTACTAAAATTAAATCCACTAAAAAATTTGGATTATATTTTAAAATTCAAGATATATTGGTCCAAATAAATATTATGGGCTAATATAATTGAATTAATTATATAAGTCTAATACATATGGGTTAAATAAATAAGTCTTAATCCATTGGGCTAGCCCATTTAATTGGGCTAAATGATGAGCCCACTTTATTAAGCCCAAAATGTCATCTTCCTAGAGGCCCAGTTTGGTGTCATGTGTCAAATGATGTGGCGCGCCTAGTCAAATGGAAGAACCAATAGAATTGTGCCACATGTTAAAATAACAAGGCATGCCAAGTCACACTAAAATGCCAATAAAATCGTGCCACGTGTGCAAGTGACATGGCCAATCAAATGCGGCCATGTCACACTTCAATTTGATTGGTCGAAAAGAGTTTGTTCTTATCATAACTCTTCCCTTCCACAACTATAAATAGGAGTCTTCATAACTCAGAAAAGAGACCAGAAGTTATAACAAGAAACAAAAAAGAGCTTGGGGATCAAACGCTGCAAATTCTTTCACAAGTTTCAAGCTTCAAGCAATTAAGTTCAAGCTCAAGAACGAAGAACAAATCAATTTCAAGCTCAAGAACGAGGAACAAATCAATTCCAAGCTCAAGAACGAAGACTAAATCAAGTTCAAGTCCAAGTAATCAAGCTCAAGCTCAAGAACAAGATCATCATTCGTGGCGACAACTACATATTCAAGATCAAGATCAAAGGCCCTTGAATTTACTATTGAAAAGAAGAATTAGATGATTCATAGATATTGTAACACTCAAATATTCGAAATAAAATACTACGATTATTGCGATATTTTCGATCTTGATTTTATTTTCTCGAACCAAATTTATTGTCTACAAATACCTATTATAAATTGTAATTAGAGTTTTTTAAAATTATAAGTAGAATAAGTAATTAGAGTCAATTTAAACTTATCTTTATGATTGTTATTTTAATGTAATGCATATTAAATATATATTTAAGCTATATTTTCTTAGCAACAGAGGTAGAAATTCATATAAGAGGCTTGAAAAACACCCCAACTTTTTTTTTTAGAATGAACTTGTGAGCTAAGATAACTTGGGGTGTTTTTCAATCCTCTTATATGAAAATCTCGGATTGAACTTGTGAGCTAAGAAATTAATGAACTCTATTCTCTTAGCTCATACATTTTAATTTCTTAGCTCACAAGTTCAATCAGAGTTATTCATATAAGAGGATTGAAAAAAAACCCAAGTTATCTTAGCTCACAAGTTCAGTCAGAAATAAAAAAAATTGGGGTGTTTTTCAATCATCTTATATGAATTTCTAGCTCCGCCGCTAAGAAAATATAACATATATATATATATATATATAAAGTAATTTTAATTGATCCTGATTACTTATTCTACTTATAATTTTAATGTAAACTAATTACAATTTATAATAGATATTACATAATTTAAGTTATAGCTAAAATCATAAAAAAATATCATACATAGAAAAATATTGAATTGAGGAGGAAATTAAAACTTCAAGAGCAAAAAAGGTATTGTGTAGTATGGGGGGGGGGGGGGAATGATTATTATTCAAAGTTGAGGAGAGGGTTTATTTTTAACACAAAGTTGGGGAGGATAAATGATTTTCAACCTTTAACTTTTCAATAATTTGTGTTTTATTATTACAAAATTAGTTCCGTAAGTATAAACAGTTAATTCATTCACTTTATTGTGATAAAAATTTGTTTTATAACTTTAGTGTTATAAAAAATAAGTTTAATAAGGATCATGGATGAATTTAACCTCATAGTATCGATGTTGTATCAATTCCTCTTTAGATAAGTTCTGTGGAGAATCTTATTAAGACCTTGGAATGGAATCATACTTGGTTCAGTGTGATGTCTGCAAGTAAAGGAGTGGCCAAGAATTCATCTATCAGATTTTAAATACGTATGCTTTTACTCTTTCTACCAATACACTAACAAACAGATAAAGTATTATTTGTTGGATATGTTAAAAAATCTTTACCATAAAATCGATCAACTTTCTTGTAGCATGATTTACACCATATCTCCTAATAATTTGTAAAGTATCCTCCCATTTTTCCTTGGATCTGGTGTTCGCATTCTAGTGTGAGAAGGGAGATGGCACATTTTTTATATAGGTATAACGCACATATAGAAGGTATTATAATACAGCGTCTTCTATATGTGCACTATACCTCCCGCCAATTTTTAGTTCAAATATAGAGAGGTTATTCGCTGCGCTATATATAAAGTGATACTCAATATTTTTTTAAATCTATTTGTATCGTTTAAGTCCAATAGGTTTCTAATACGCAAAAGAGGAAACCCGAGTCCAGGGCCTACGTTGCCTACAAAATTTCAATGGAAAAAAATTAATAGTATCAATATTTTTTCTTTTAAAAAAGAGTCATTCATTTGAGAAAGAAAAACGATGCTTGGTGCGCCCTTCATCTTCATACATCCATTTGTGTCATGCGTTGCACTTCGGTTTATGGGTCTTTAGATAATTAGGTGAACTCGTTTGATTGAACGGAACTTAAGAACAAAAGAAAGACTTAAATATATCTCGACACTTGTATAATTATAAAAAAATGTTATCAAAAGTAAAATTAAATATTTAAAATTAAATTATTTATGTTTAACAAGTTGTTAATCCTTTGAAATAAATTAGTAAAAAAGTAATGTGATATAGAACATGTCACGACCCTAAACCCAAACCCGATAGTGATGGCGCCTCTCGTGAAGACAAGGTCAGCCGACACACTTCCAATTCACTTTAAGCAGTTAAAAATAATAAACCAAGATCTTTAATAGAAATAAATCCCAAAAATAACAATGTAAGTTGCGGAAATAAAACCAACACAGCCCGATATCGGAGTGCCACCAGTAATGAGCATCTAAAACAATACTAACAGTCTGAAGTCTAGTCCAATGCTAAATAACTGAATCAAAAGAGCTAAGATAGAGGGAGAATGCATTAGGTTGCGAATCGCCAAGCAACTACCTAGTAAATCTCCGAAGACTTGCTGGAACTATCAACCCTTAGGAGCAGGACCTGTAGCGCCCGAATCTGCCCATAGGGGTGCAGGGAGTGAAGTTAGTACTCCAACTCAGTGAGTAATAAAAATAAATGAAGGTTGAGTAATATAAAACCACGTAAGGCACAACATTAAGTTAAAAGAGGCATAACAAAATCAATAAATATAATTATACAGTGAAATTTCGTAAACATTCTTTAAATAGTTAAACAATATGTAGGAAAAACAATAGAAAAGTAAACACATAATAACTACCCCTCAGGCACAGTAACAACAGAATCAGCCCCTCGGGCAATGTCACCAAACAATACTAGCCCCTCGGGTTATATCTCACATCACAATGGGTACCCGCGCTCACTAGAGTTGTATAAAATCCGGGAGGGGGCCTTACGGCCCAAGCTCATAATCAAGCCATCTCGTGGGATCATAAACAAGCTCTCGGCCTTATATAAATCTCAAGCCACCTCGTGGCGTACAAATCTCAAGCCCTCGGCCTCATTATCATAATCAATGTATCACTGTTGCGACGTGCAGCCCGACCCAAATGTATCCTCACAACACAGGCCCTCGACCTTACTCAGTCAGAATCTCATAAGCCCCTCGGGCATCAGTAGAACATGAAGCTCAACTCAAAATATCTTTAAAAATATTATTTAATGTGTTTAAAAGAGATTAACGTAGCTGAGTTTTGAAAACAGTGAAATAGGGCATGACTGAGCACAAGTATGAAATCAAACAATGAGGAAAATATCATTAACAATCCCCTAAGGGTTCAAACAGTTGGCACAAAACTCATATATGGCATTTAGCCCAAAATATAACAATATTAAACAACTAACTGTCAAATACGCAGTAAAATAGTCATTTGGGATGAATTAAGGCACAATCCCCAATGATGTCTACCCCACGCTCGTCATCTAGCGTGTAAGTCACCTCAACACAACTGTACGCTGTGAAATCCTGGGGTTTCATACCCTCAGGACAACATTTAAAATCATTACTCACTTCAATCCCGCCCGAAATCTAGCTTGCAATGCCTTTGCCCTTCGAAACGACTTCCGAGTGCTCCAAATCTACCAAGTTCAAATTTTTATCATCAAATTATGCTAAACGAATAAATTCCAATAAAAAAATATCGATTTTAAGCACAAAACCCGAAATCAGTCAAAACCCGACCCCTAGGACCGCGTCCCGAAATTGGACAAACTTTATACCCAAATGTTCTTCATCATCTCACGAGTCCGTACATATAAAGAACTCAAAATCAGAGTTCGTTTAACCCCTTAAATCAACCCTAAAAGATCTCATAATCTCAAGCCCTAACTCCACCTTTTTCTACTGACTTTCATGAATTTACACTAATATTTTGTTCATTAATCACAAATAATCAAGTTTTAGTGGTCCAAAATATTTACCTTAACGAAGAACAATGATTTCCTCTCTTAAAAATCGCCCAAAGCTTCAAAATTTCGATTTAAAAGTGAGAAAGCCTCTGAAAATCGCGAAGGAGGAATTTAATATAATCTGACCAGACATTTCCACATATGTGGTCCTCCCACCACATCTGCGATATCTTTATCTGCTTCTGCGGAAATCATTTAAGTTTCTCCATTGCCAAATCTGCGGTTTCACTCCCGCATCTACGGAGTCGCAGATGCGGTCCTCCTAGGCGCTTCTGCGTATTCCTGACCAATCCTACCTCTAGCCGCTTCTGCAGCCCTTCCTTCGCATGTGTGTTGATACCCAATTTTTTCTATATATTTTATATGCAAAATACTTTTAAAATAATATATGCAGGCATATATAAACATGTCAGAATATTTTATTATTTTTTCCAATTTTAAAACAATTTTATTACCCTATTTTAACAGTATAAAATTAATAATCATTCCCAAAAATTATCATTTTATTGATTCAGTCATTGTATTCTCATATTTTTACCAAAATATAGCTAAGGTAGTTTTTATACATTTTTACAGATTTATTTGGTATTTTAAAAGCTAAATTGCATATAATTGCAATTTTAGCCTATTTTAGGATCAATAGTATTTCTATAATTATAAAATCGGTTCCAGTATTTTTTAATAAATATTTTTCTATTATTTATTGGTCCAGTGCTTTTAATTTGTTTTTAAAATCATTTCACTATTTTTTATAAATAAAAAGGATAAAACTGGTTATTTAACATCTAGTGTCATTTTATTTCAGTTACAGCCCCTTTTACATTTCAATTTTAACCCTTCAATTGACTCAATCTCAACCCCAACTGAACCGGCCCAATTTTTTAATCTGACCCAACCCATAACCCAATTCAAACAACTCTACCCGGTTCCTACCTACCCTTTTAGATCTAGGCCGTTGATCGTACAAATCAACGATCATAATTCCCCCTTACCATTTTAACCTCAAACGACCTACCCTAATTCCCCATTTCACCCAATCTGCAGCCTCTGAATACCCTTCCCCTCTCAAACTCTCTCGAATGTTCTTGAAACCTAATCACCTTATACCATTTTCAACCTCTAACTCACCGGAATCCATGGCCTCTCAAGCCATGGATGATCTATGTTCATCTCCTATTGCTCCTATGTGCCTGATACTTGAAGGTTCAAGGACAGATCTTAAAGGTCTTCACTCAGACCTCCTCCGACTAGAGGTTTTCGACCATCTCTGGCCTAGTTTTGGCATATCCTAACCTCCTCAGTCTGATTCCGACATTATACGACTTAAATCAGACCTTTTCCAAGCCTTTCTCATTCTAGGATTCATTTGAAACCCTAGTTGTTTGAGGTTTTCTCTGATTCTCTTTAGATATGTTGTGTATCTATGCTACACTTGGGTTTTTCAAATGATTTCCCTAATTTCTTCTTTTGAAAATCACTTTCAGAAACCCTTCTTTTTCGATTTAGGGTTTTCTGAAAAGTATTTAAGCGTTTTATGACTTTTCTTCTCTATTATTCGTGTTTTTTCTCTTACTATGTTCCCTATATCGTGTTCTCACTTCCTTTCTACTGTGTTTTATGTACTTTCTCTACTATGTTCCCGTGTGTTCTTTTGTCGGGCTTTATACTCCATGCTTGTATATTCTTCTACTGTGTTTTCTATGCCATGTTTTCACATGACTTTTCACCATGATTCTGCTATCTTCTTCCTCTATGATTTGATGTGCTTCTCTCACTATTCTTCCTATTTTTTTTACTGTGTTTAAAGTTTTCTCCAAAAAGACATGTTTAAGCATGTGTTACTTCTAATGTTTCCTCTACTATTGGTGTTCTCTCATTATGCTTCGAATTAGCTTCTTCACTCTGTTTGCTTGATCTTTCTATTTATTTGCATGTTTTCTCATGAGTTTCTGAAAAGAAATCCCTAAGCATGTTGCCTCCTCATCTCTGTATTTGATTCGATTTGAAACCCTAGGATTTTGGGGTTTCCTTTGGCAATCTGGATTTTTGTGTTCAAGTTAGGGTTCCACTTTGGGACCCTGGACTCTCAAACTCATTGAGCTTATGATTCTGAATCTTTCAATGTTTGATTATCTTTTCTAAGTAACATGATGACTCTTTTTGTATGGTTTGTCTGCTTTATATATGGGAAGTTCTTCTTTAAAAAGGGTTTCTGCCAACTACTAATTGATTCTGAATTCCTTTAATAGTGTTTACTTGACTGTTACTGATTTCCTTTAAACTAAACCTTTCTTTACCCCTTTTTTGACTTGGTTTATTCGAGTAAAAGCCTGTAACTTTGATTTCATTGGCTGTTTGATTGATTTCCTTTCCTTATTTCACACAAACAGTGTATTATTGGGTTGTTGCTTTAAATAAACCCATATGTATTTACCCCTCTTGTACTGCTTTGAAAAGTGTTTGATTAACCTATTTCCTTAATTAGTTCTGCCCGTTTGAAATCAAAATCCCTTAATTAAAGGGAAACCATGTGTAATTTATTTTCAAACTATTCTCTTACCTATTTCTGTTTGCTTTCTCCACTATAAATACATGACTTTCGTTAACACAACCCACACACGATTGAGCACACTAAAAACCACAATTACAATTCTCTTCTGAACTTATACTTAGGAGTATTCTTGCTTCTTGTATGCAGTTTGGCTTTTACATGACTACTGCTTCTCTTTACTTGTCTCTCTAAAATTGGTATGTCCTAAATTAATTTTCAGCATCACCCCAATGTGTTTATTTATAGTCCTTCTATCCCTGTCTACTTTCTATTCCCTATAAAGTTGAAACATATGACTTGAAGTGCCTATATGCTATTGTCTGCTTCTCTTACTTATGAACAATTGTTCCCTACCCCATTACCCCTATGTGTTTGTGAGTAGGGACTTAGGGCATGGCAACAAGAATTGCTGTCCATGCCTAAGTTTTGACCCCCTAACCTCTAAGTAGGCTGGAAGGTGTGCCAGTACGTCTCATTGCTGGGTGTGCCCCTTTGCGTGCTCTTTACTCGTGTCATATTTCTAGTATGAATCCCCACACCCCATTTCCATATGTGTGCTGTGTTAAGGTATAGCTTGGCAGTATCCAAATTGCTGTTCAGGGCTGAACCTGACCTTTAACAGGTCCTAACTCCCCAATTCTAAAGCTGACATGCTGGTCAGGGGTGTGCCAGCACCCCAATTGCTGGGCATGACCACCAACCTGCCATGACCTTCCCGAATTCCCCTCTACCGCAGTTACACTTACTCCTAGACTCTAAGTTCTACCCCCTCCTATGAGCCTTGTCTTGGGACCTTGAGCTCACTCTGAACTTGGACATTTGAGGGCTGGCCCTTCCACACTGCACTTTGATCCTGTAATGATATTTGGGGTGTAAGCACTGCCTGGAGCTCTTGAAGCTCCTTGGAACTTTGACACATCCCAAAGAAGAGAAAGGCTTTGGAAATCTTATCTTTGGAAGTTGGTTTATTTTATGTATCAGACTAGGAGTCTGAATTAGGCTTTCCTTGGTTGGAATTTTAATTTCTGATGTAAATTTGCTTTTTTCGGGATTCATTCAAGTTGTAATAATTTGTAATAAATGTGGGGTGTATAGTAAAATGGGCGGAGGGTCTCTCATGTTATGCATATGGGGTAGATATCATGCTTTAGGTTTATTTCTGCAATCATAACATCTTTGCTTATATATCCGTATATAGATATCATGCCTATAAGTTGATTTATTACCGCATATTGAAATCCTGCCCATAAGTTTATTCGCATTTACATAAAGAAATCATGCCTATAAGTTGATTCATTACTACATATAGAAATCCTACCTATAAGTTAATTCATTACGGCATATAGAAATCCTGCTCATAATTTTATTCATCTGCATATAGAAATCTTGCCTATAAGCTATTCATTTGCATTAGGAATCATGTCTATAAGTTTCTGCAATTTTGCATATACACACTAGGCAAACAGTCTATAGGTTAAAAATAACAAATGCACTCTAGATACCATGCTTATAGGATTCCTGCACTTTTACAAACGTTTTTTAAAAAAAATCAATCATGCTTATAAAGCATGCCTATAGGAATAACTAACTGAATCTGATTCGTCTCCAAGCCTAAAATCAGTAATAAATGTCGTTTAATACCTGTAGAATTTGTTTGCTTCTCAAATCAGTAACCCTTCTTTAAAATCAGTATGCCTTCTGCAAATGGTAAATACCACGATTGCAGTTCTCATCTAGGCAAACCCGTATGTAATTAATCAACTATGCCAGTCATTAATAATTACAACCAACAGGCAGGTCTATTTCGGACTTCTTATCTGAAAATATGTGCTAAATCTGCTACCCTTTCTACGCTAAGTTTATTTAATTAAGACCAAACCAATACCTGTAAGTCATGCTAATTGATTTGCTGATTTGAATGAGTAAGCTTACCTGGGCCCTAACTGTTATTTGTTTCCCCTTTAAGTGCTACTTGTTATTGCTTGTCGCCTAGATTTTTATTCTTTCCTAAACTTCTGCAAAGCCCCAATTCCCTTCCCTTTAGTATTAGTAGTCCCAAATGCCTCCCGGACTGATAGGATTGGGACGGGTAATAGCATGAAACAAACAACGATACTATTCTGCTCTTTAATACCTTAACGGGATGGGAACGGGTAGATATGGATATGATGACCAGTGCGCTAATATCACGTGCGACCCCTCTTCTGAGGAGTGATTGCTGGATATTGCATTGATGTGATCCATATAAATCATAAACCTAGGACTCCCCTCCCCTTATTTGTTTTTTTTTTCATAATTTCTTAAATCTTCTTCTTTATAAATTTCTGCCTTCTTTAAAAGTTTCAACTTATTTGCAATGCTGTCCCTTTACCTGAGACCTTGATTACTTACTTGGTCATATGAAGTCACAATTATAACATGGCCGGGAACCACACTAGTGGATCTTGAGGGGTGCCTAACACCTTCCCCTCGAGATAATTTCTAGCCCTTACCCAAACTCTGGTTCTTCAACTCTTACCCTTCTTAGTGTCCTAATGCACTTAATCATTAGGTGGTGACTCTTCAATCCAAAAACCCAATATTCCCACGTGAATAAAGTTGTCCGTCCAAATGTCGCAAACCCGATTTCGCCTTTTAAAAGAGGAAAAACGGGGCCTCGACTGCATGGCAACTCTGTTGGGGATTTCTTAAGGCTTTTACCATTTCATGTTATTTGTGACTTTATTGCCTCTTTATTGCCTTTATTTAATGTCTTTATCTCTTCTTATATGAAACTGACTTGGCTCCTTGTTTTTTTCTTTAATTCTTTCTTTTACCGCTTTCCTCCAATACCGTTGTAATTATGAGCAATTATTGCAATCATTACTTTATGAACATGCAAATACATGACAACTTGTTTCATTCTTGTAATTGCATCCTCAACATCATATTCCACTCGTGCCAAAGAAATACCATAGCAACGCTTATAATAGGTGGTTGCGCCCTTCCGATAATATTACCCCCTAAATTTAGCAAAGGCGTATTTGCGGTAAAAAAACCAGTCAATCCGCATGCAGTCGACAGTTCCGTGCCTTTCCCTCTTGAGTTGTCCGCTCAAGGGTACCGGTCTAACACCCCATAGAAACCTTATTCATTTTAATTGTGCATGCATCACTGTCAAACCTAGCCGAGTCAGTTAAGTTGTCCGCATAATGACTCTTTAAGATAGCCTTGTCCAAAGTCCACTGGGTTTCCTTGAAACCCAAATGGACACCACCATATTCGGTGCATTTATTTGTAGAGATAAATGCCATTTATGCTAATTATTGGTTTAAATAGTAGAGTCCGACGGGGTAAGGGTCTAACACTTTGTTTTGCAAAAATGAGGCACGAAGTCCCCAGATTCAGCATGGTAACCCACATTCACCCAAGGTTGCTAAGATGGTGGGAGGACCTTCACTCCAGCGATCAGGCTCTCGTCCATAAATACTTGGGAAATTTACCTTCTATTTTAGAGATACAACCCGACAACAAAATCGTAGAGGCTGCAACTTTATTCTGGGATGGCAGCAGATCTGTGTTTCGCTTCGGGGACCTGGAAATGACACCTTTGCTCGAGGAGATTGGAGGGTTAGCTGGTATTACTTGGGAGACTCCGGGTTCGCTTATGCTAGAAAATCGCAAGAGTAGGGGTTTCCTTAAAATGGTGGGACTAAAGAAGAACCCAGACTTGACTTGTTTAAAGGACTCTTACATTCCTTTCGACTATCTATACGAAAGGTACGACCATAGGAAGTCTTACCGCACTTACCCAGATGAATTTGCCCTCACCTCATTGGGGCATATCCACAGAAGAGTCTTTATGTTCATATTCTTCTTTTGGGGATGATAGTATTTCCCATGAAGAATGCTAGGATCCATACCAGACTGGCCATGGTTACCAAGACTCTAATGGAAGGGATTGGCGGGCAACCTTTCATCATAAGACCAATGATTGTCGCGGCAATATACCGAGCCCTAGAAAAATGTCAGCAAGGGGCCAATCACTTTGAGGGTTGTAATTTACTACTCCAACTTTGGCTCATAGAGCACCTCCAAAAGGGTGAATATCGGCAAGAGATCCTACGTAGGGACTGGGATGATCATATCGCCTTCCATCAGCCAAGGCGAATGAACTATATGCCTAGCATGTTCGCTCAACCAGAAGATGCTAAAAGATGGGTAGAGCTGTCTGAAAATCTGAAAGAAGACCAAGTGCAGTGGATGTTCGAATGGTTCCCTACTGAAGAGTTCATTGTCCGATCTCGGGATGCATCGTTTCTTATTCTCATCGGTCTGAGAGGAACTTATCCTTATGTTCCTCTTAGAGTCATGAGACATGCAGGAAGGAAGCAGGTTATACCAAGGGTCAACAAAATGGGTCATTTTAGGGCCGACTTTTAGGATGACGATAGCCCTCATAAGTACCAAGCTCAGCACATGTGGCACTGCAAAATCATATTGGGGAGAGATTCTATTGAGCTGGATTGATATCACACCGATTGTTCGCCATACAACTCAGGGTGGCTGGAGGATAATCATGATGGTTTGGGACGATCAGGGTTTGCTCGAGGTCACAGGGTCATCGATGAAAAGGTTGAGGAGCAGGCTAAGTACAACCAATTGATTAAGAGGATTCGGGAGTACGAGAGTGAGCACCGGGAAATTCAAGAAGCCCATCAAAAGTTGATCGACGAATGGAAAGATATGGCTGTCAGCGCCAACAAACGACTAGGGCATTTGGAGCAGGGTTTGGTAGAATTGGAAAGGAAGTTCATCCAAAGGATTGAAAACTGTCAGAATGCTGAGGGAAGCGAATGAGGTCATGAGGCTAGAGCTTACTTGATGTTGGGGCTGTGTGAGCTGGTGAAGCTGTTCGATGGATCTAAAGATGCCGAGTCTGGGGAAGGTCCTTCTAGGACAAGTAGTTAGGAGTCTTTCTTTTGCTTTAATGTAATAAGGCCTACGACCATTAGTGACATTTTAGTTTTCTGCTATTTTTAGTATCGTTTTGGGATTCGTATTATTTTTATCAATAAAATAAGGCATTTAGCATTATAAACTCTCTAAATCAACTTGTCACTAGGCCTACCTAGGGCATAATAAGGATCCCAATTTAGGATACGATTCATACTCTTGCACTACGTGTTTAAATATCGCAACATTTTCTCCTCATAATCTTTACTAACTTGTTACCCTTTTTTTTTGCTTTTTAATTTTATTCCCTTTCCCCAAAGGGTTGTCCATTGCACTCTGGTATCATCATACTCTACGAGATCCAAGGGCCCTCCACCTCCTCCTCCTCCGAGTCCTATCAGAAACAAGAACAAAGCAAAAATGGAAGACTTGAGCAACATCAGGAAGGAGAGTTCAGTTTAAAGGATAGAGACTTCTCAGGGTATTCAGGTTTCCAAGGAAAGTGCCTCCCAACTTGAGCAGAAGTTGTTGAAATTTCAGGAAGAACTGGACGAAGTCCGAAATTTGGCCAGCTTGTCATTTTCCCTCACTACCCCAGATGTCAACTACACTCAAAACCCCGCACCTGCACAAAACATCCCGAAACCACAAAATCAACCTGTTCCCCATCACCACTGCAACACATGTCATACTTCAAGTAACACCCCATTACTCATCCCTGAACTACTAAACTCTATTGAAACTGGGCCCAATGATCTCTAGGGAAAGATACCGACAAAAAAGTACTCGGTCATTGATCAACTAAATAAAACACCGGCACAGATCTCTATCCTAGCTTTGCTGCAAAGCTCCGATGCACATAAGAATGCCTTTTTGAAAATACTGAGTGAGGCATATGTACCCAGCAATATAACCGGAGGAGAAATGGAAAACACGGTGGGGCAAGTATTGGAAGGTTACAAAATTACTTTCCACGAAGATGAGCTGCCACTAGAAGGGCTAAGCCACAACAAGGCGCTACACATCACTGTGCAATGCGAGGATTATTTCATCACCGGGATTTTGATTGATGGAGGGTCCAGCCTTAACATTTGTTCCTTGGTGATTCTCTAAACATTAGGAAAGTGCCTGCACGAGATCAAAGATGGAGCCATCAATGTCAAATCTTTCTACGGTTCCCAAAGGTCCACCATTGGGGAAATCAGTTTGTGCCTGCAGATGGGACCAAATTGGTTTGATGTCGACTTTCAAGTGATACACATCCTAGCATCCTACAATCTGTTGTTGGGACGGCCCTGGATTCATGCCGCTAGGACCGTAGCATCAACCCTACACCAGGCAGTGAAGTTTGAATGGAATCACCAAGAGGTAATTATTCACGGCGACGGTAGCAATCCAATATACAGTCGCCAGACCATCGCGACAATCGGAGAAAGAAGGAAGATAGGTGGGGAAATTTACCATCACATTGAGCGAGTCAATGCCCTGGACAAGGATAAATGGTGCGATAACAAGATTGAAAGTATACTAAATTGGAGCGGATATGAACCTGGTAAGGTACTCGACAAGAACCTCCAAGGAATCACCAAACCTATCAAGCTGAAGAAATATGGTACCACTTTTGGTTTGGGATATGGATACACTTGGGAAGAGTTCAACCACTGGTCGCCACCATGGCGCAGTCCTACTACCTATTGGAGCATCCGATACCCCGTCTAGATAAGACTTTTTAGCCAACCGATGTCATATATGGGTCGGAAGAAGAGGAAGCATTAGCAACAATGAGGAACTTGTTCTTGGAGGATGATCATATGAACTGTTATGTCGTTTTCGAGGAGGAGGGGGAGAAATGCTCTTCCATACAAGTCGTGAGCCGAGGAGCACGCCCCAACAATTGGTCTATCAGAACCACCAGGGCCCGAAGAGCTTCGGGGTAGCAAGGCTGAACAAAGCACCATGCATTACCTTTTACTTTTTCGCTAGTTGATTTCCTTTTCGCATTTTTAAGTTCGAAAATAATAGCTCCAATGTTTAAAACAATTATGAAATTTATCAAAAGCATTTCAGTTTTTATGAATCCTGCTTTTATTATTTTCTCTATCATTTACTTTGTTTTACACAACATTACTATTACTTATCTTGATGAACCGATGATTGTGACTTGCGACGAGGCAATGCAACAAACGGATATAGACTCAGAAGAGGATGATATACCAGAAGAGGTCGTTAAAGAGGTTGAGGACTTTGAGAATAGGCCTAAGTCTAACTTGGATGAAACTGAGGTTATCGACTTGGGGGATACAGAGAATGTCAAGGAAACACGCATCGGTGTTCATCTATCACCATCGGAAAAGGAAGTGAACACGGAATTTCTACGGGAATATGAGGACATATTTGCCTGGTCGTATGATGATATGACTAGTCTCAACACATCTATTGTAGCTGACAAACTGCCAACTGATCCAACATGTCCGCTGGTAAAACAGAAGCTTAGGAAGTTCAAATCTGATATAAGTTTGAAAATCAAGGAAGAAGTCACCAAGAAAGTCAAAACCAAGGTCCTCAAGGTAGTGGAGTATCCAACATGGTTAGCCAACATTGTGCCAGTGCCAAAGAAGGATGGGAAGGTCAGAGTCTGTCGACTACCGGGACCTCAACCGGGCCAGTCCGAAAGACGACTTCCCCTTGCCAAACATACACATTCTGATTGACAACTGTGCCAAGCACGAGCTGCAGTCATTTGTCGATTGTTTTTCTGGATATTATCAGATATGGATGGATGAGGAAGACGCTGAGAAAATGGCTTTTATTACACCATGGGGGATGTATTGTTACAAGATGATGCCGTTTGGGTTAAAGAATGTTGGGGCCACCTATATGAGGGCCATGCCTACTATTTTCTACGACATGATACACAAAGAGATCGAGGTATATGTAGATGATGTCATCATCAAATCCAAGAGTGTCGCCAACCACATGGAAGATCAAAGGAAATTCTTCAACAAACTGAGGAGGTACAATCTGAAACTGAATAACGCCAAGTGTGCATTCGGGGTTCCCACCGGAAAACTTCTTAGGTTCATTGTGAGTCGCCGAGGAATAGAACTAGATCCATCAAAGGTTAAGGCTATTCAAGAATTGCCACCGCCAAAAGACAAGAAGGACGTGATGAGTTTCCCGGGGAGACTCAACTATATCAGCCGATTTATAGCTCAATCCACTGTCATTTGTGAGCCAATCTTTAAGATGTTGAATATCCGGTACATCCGAAAGTGCCACCGCAGCCAGATACAACCAGATATGATAAAGGTGCCTCTAAATGAGCTTACCGCAATAAGCTCACCATGGTCGTTCGCCGCTTGGGGAATGGATGTTATCGGACCTATCGAGCCTGCCGCATCAAACAGGCACAGATTCTTCTAGTGGCCATTGATTATTTCACCAACTGGGTTGAAGCAGCGTCATATAAGGCAGTGACCAAGAAGGTTTTGGCAGATTTTGTCTGCGACTGTATCATTTTCTAGTTCGGCATCTCAGAGTCAACCATTACTGATAAATGTTCCAATCTCAACAGTGACTTGATCAAAGCCATGTGTGAAACATTCAAAATCAAACACAGGAATTCTACAACTTACATACCTCAGATGAATTGAGCTGTAAAAGCAGCCAACAAAAATATCAAGAAGATATTAAGGAAAATGATAGAAAAGCATAAGTAGTGGCATGAGAAGTTATCATATGCCTTATTGGGATACTGTACCACAGTTCGCACATCAACTGGGGCAACTCCCTATATGTTGGTTTATGGTACAGAGGCAGTCATTCCTGCTAAGGTAGAAATTCCCTCCCTGAGGATCATACAAGAAGCAGAACATGACGATGTAGAATGGGTAAAAAGCCGCTACGAGCAATTAACACTCATATATGGTATAAGAATGAACACAGTTTGCCATGGTCATCCTTATCAGAATAGAATGACTAGAGCCTTCAACAAGAGAGTCAAGCCGAGACAGTTTACTCCAGGACAACTGGTGCTGAAGAAAATATTTCCACATCAAGATGAAGCCAAAGGGAAATTCTCTCCCGAGTAGCAAGGCCCGTACATGGTTCACCGGGTTCTAATGGGAGGAGCCCTCATACTTGCAGAAATGGATGGAGAAATTTGGCCAAAGCCAATTAATTCAGATGCAGTTAAGCGTTACTATGTGTAATCTTTATGCTTTCCTATATAATGTAATTTGAACTACGTCTGACCTGATTCCCGTTTAATTGGGGATACGTAGGCAGCCTTATGGGTTTGGTCACAATTCAATAAAATTTTCATTTCCCTCGCTTTTGGAAACTGGGGCAGAATTTTGAGGAGGACCCTCAAAATTCCGGAGCGAGAGAGGTTGCAAGGTCTTGAACCGTGTCACAATCGTCGGTTCATCTAAAAGAAAACTATTTTTTTATGTATTTACGTTACACTTTTACTAAATCATGCAAGACTACTATCAAAATTGCTTTGTTTAGTGATGCTAACCTAATAAAAATAAGAGCCGAGCAGGACAATCAAGGTCCACGGGGAGATGGACTAACCTTCCCCCTTTACAGAACTCACAATTTTTCTTTGAATATAGGCACCCAGGACATAAAATCACCAGATACAAGTACACACTCACACTTCTGTAGGAGCACAACTCTCAGAGTCATCACCTATTTTCACAACATCCCCAGCAACCACAACATTGCAATCGGCTATCAGCTAAGAGATTTTACCATTACTTACCTTCTGTATTTATCTGCATTGCATAAGGCTACCATTCTACCTTCCGAGACTAAGCACTGTCTTCATATGCATTTCTCTACATTGCATAAGGCTACCATTATGCCTTCCGAGACTAAGCATTGTCTCCATCTGCATTTCTCTGCATTGCATAAGGCTACCATTCTGCCTTCCGAGGTTAAGCTCTACCTCCATATGCATTTTTCTGCATTGCATAAGGCTACCATTCTGCCTTCCAAGGTTAAGCTCTACCTCCATCCGCATTTCTCTGCATTGCATAAGGCTACCATTCTGCCTTCCGAGGTTAAGCTCTACCTCCATCTTCTTTTTTTTGCATTACATAAGGCTACCATTCTGCCTTCCGAGGTTAAGCTCTACCTCCATCTGCATTTCTCTACATTGCATAAGGCGACCATTCTGCCTTCCGAGGTTAAGCTCTACCTCCAACTGCATTTTTTCAGCATTGCATATGGCTACCATTCTGCCTTCCGAGGTTAAGCTCTACCTCCAACTGCATTTTTCTACATGGCATAAGGCTACCATTCTGCCTTCCGAGGTTAAGCTCTACCTCCATCTGCATTTATCTACATTTAATAAGGCTACCATTCTACCTTCCGAGGCTAAGATCTACCTCGGTAATCACATCGGCTGAAATATCACCATTTTTTATATTTACATTTTACATCGGTTGAAAGATCGCCACTTATATCTCATACTTACCATCGGCTGAAATATCGTCACTTTTTTATATTTACACCTTACATAGGCTGAAACATCGCCACTTTATTTAAATCTTACACGGCTAAAATATCGCCACTTCATTTAAATCTCACATCGGTTGAAATTTTGACACTTTTCTCTCTCGCATGGCTAAAATATTGCCATCTTTATTTTAAATCTCGCATCGGCTGAAATATCGCCACCTTTCATTTACGTCTCGCATCAGCTGAAAGATCGCCACCTTCTACATTTTCATGGGCTGAAACATCGCCAAATTGTCCAAAGGCGTCATTGTTCGGAGGCACCATTTTCATAGCCCGAGAATGCCATGCCATGGCTTGAGGACCCCATTTTTATCTTCTGCATGTCATTATTCAAAGGCATTATAGTTCGGAGGCACCATTCTCATAGCCTGAGAATATCATTTCATAGCCTGCGAATCCTTTATTATATGCTTCATGGCCCAGGACATCATGGTCTGAGGACGTCATCCTAACCATCCAAAGACAAGCATTCATGGTCCAATGGGAACGTGTATCACGTTTGAATTTACGCACAATATATGTTTGCATTTCTCACTTGCAGGTACACCAGCGGTCAATGGCTACCTCAGCAGGAGCAATCTCGCTCCAGTTCCCACAACCTACTAGACTCTGACCATCTTCCCAACCTGAGCAGCACATCCGTCTTTCGAAAAACCCTATCGGCATGTTTCGCCGGCGGATCCTGAACTACATACAACTTGATTCCTATAAAACCAAGGGTATGTAGGCGGCTCAGGAACCAGAGCTCGGTCAAAATTCTTCAATCGTTCCATTCGGTCAAAATTGGCTATCATATCTTTACCCGACAACTCTTTTATCCTTCCCGGGTAAAGAGGGGCAGTTGTTGATTTTTCCCATATATTTTATATGAAAAATGCTTTTAAAATAATATATGCAGACATATGTAATCATGTCCGAATATTTTATTATTTTTTCCAATTTTTAAAAGATTTTAAAAATAATTTATTACCATATTTTAACAGTATAAAATCATAAAAAATCATTCCCAAAAATTATCATTTCATTGATTCAGTCAATGTATTCTCATATTTTTACCAAAATATAGCTAAGGCAAATTTTTATACATTTTTATAGATTTATTTGGTATTTTAAAAGCTAAATTGCATATAATTGCAATTTTAGCCTATTTTAGGATTAATAGCATTTCTATAATTATAAAATTGTTTCCAGCATTTTTAAGAAATATTTGCATATTATTTATTGGTCTAGCGCTTTTAATTTGTTTTAAAATAATTTAACTATTTTTTATAAATAAAAAGGGTAAAACTGGTTATTTAACATCTAGCCTCATATTATTTCAATTACAACCCCTTTTACATTTCAAATTTTACCCTTAAATTTAGCCAATCTCAAACCCACCCGGACCGGTCCAATTTTTTTAATCTGACCCAACCCATAACCTAATTCAAATGACCCTACCCAGTTCCTACCTACCCCTTTAGATCTAGGCCGTTGATCGTATAGATCAACGACCATAATTCCCCCTTACCATTTTAACCTCAAACGACCTACCCTAATTCCCCATTTCATCAAATTCGCAGCCTCTAAATACCCTTTCCCTATCAAACTCTCTCGAATGTTCTTGAAACCCTAATCACCTTCTACCATTTTCAACCTCTAACTCACTGGAATCCATGGCCTCTTAGGCCATAGATGATCTATGCTCATCTCCTATTGCTCCTATGTGCCTGATACTTGAAGGTTCGAGGCCATACCTCAAAGGTCTTCACTTAGACCTCTGCCGACTCGAGGTTTCTGGCATCTCCGGTCTGGTTTCGGTATATCCTATCCTCCCGAGTCTGATTCCAATATTATCCGACTTAGATCAGACCTTTTCTAAGCCTTTCTCATTCTAGGGTTCATCTAAAACCTTAGCTGTTCGAGGTTATCTCCGATTCTCTTTAGATCTGTTGTGTATCTATGCTACACTTGGGTTTTTCAAACGATTTCCCTAATTTCTTCTTTTGAAAATCACTTTCAGAAACCCTTCTTTTCCGATTTAGGGTTTTCTGAAAAGTATTTAAGAATTTTATGACTTTTCTTCTCTATTATTCGTGTTGTTTCTCATAGTATGTTCCCTATATCATGTTCTCACTTTCTTTATACTGTGTTTTATGTACTTTCTCTACTATGTTCCTGTGTGTTCTTTTGACGGGCTTTATACTCCGTGCTTGTATATTCTTCTACTGTGTTTTCTATGCCATGTTCTCGCATGCCTTTTCACCATGATTCTGCTATCTTCTTCCTCTATGATTTGATGTGCTTCTCCCACTATTCTTGCTATTTTTTACTGTGTTTAAAGTTTTCTCCTAAAAGACCTATTTAAGCATGTGTTACTTCTAATGTTTCCTCTATTATTAGTGTTCTCTCATTATGCTTCGAATTAGCATCTTCACTCTATTTGCTTGATCTTTCTATTTATTTGTATGTTTTCTCATGAGTTTCTGAAAAGAAATGCCTAAGCCTGTTGCCTCCTCATCTCTGTATTTGATTAGATTTGAAACCCTAGGATTTTGGGGTTTCCTTTGGTAATCTGAATTTTTGTGTTCAAGTTACCCTGGACTCTCAGACTCATTGAGAGTCCGCAATTGAATTTGTACCCCTTCTTGCTTATGATTCTAAATCTTTCAAATTTTGACTATCATTTTTATGTAACGTGATAAATCTTTTGTTTGATTTGTCTGCTTTATATATGACAAGTTTTTCTTTAAAAAGGTGTTTCTGCCAACTAATAATTGATTTCGAATTCCTTTATTAGTGTTTACTTGATTGTTACTGATTTCCTTTAAATTAAACCTTTCTTTACCCCTTTTCTGACTTGGTTAATTCGAGTAAATCCTGTAACTTTGATTTCATTGGTTGTTTGATTGATTCCCTTTCCTTATTTCACACAAACAGTGTACCATTGGGTTGTTGCCTTAAATAAACCCCTATGTATTTACCCCTCTTGTACTGCTTTGAAAAGTGTTTGATTAACCTCTTTCTTAATTAGTTCTGCTCATTTGAAATCAAAATTCCTTAATTAAAGGGAAACCTTGTGTAATTGATTTTCAAACTACTCTCTCACCTATTTCTGCGTGCTTTCTCCACTATAAATACATGACTTTCTTTAACACAACACACACGATTGAGCACACTAAAAACCACAAATACAATTCTCTTATGAACTTATACTTAGAGTATTCTTGCTTCTTATATGCACTTTGGCTTTTACAAGGCTACTGCTTCTCTTTACTTGTCTTTTTGAAACTGGTATGTTCTAAATTAATTTTCAGCATCACCCCAATGTGTTTATTTATAGTCCCTGTATCCCTGTTTGCTTTCAATTCCTTGTAAAGTTTAAACATCTGACTTGAAGTGCCTATATGCTACTGTCTGCTTCTCTTCCTTATGAACAATTGTTCCCTACCCTATTACCCCTATGTGTTTGCTAGTGGGGACTTAGGGCATGTTAACAAGAATTGTTGTCCATGACCTAAGTTTTGACCCCCTAACCTCTAAGTAGGCTGGAAGGTGTTCCATTACGTCTCATTGCTGGGTGTTCCCCTTTGCCTGCTCTTTCCTCTTATCATATTTCTAGTATGAATCCCCACACCCCATTCCCATATGTGTGCTGAGTTAAGGTATAGCCTGGAAGCATCCAAATTGCTGTCCAGGGCTGAACCTGACCTTCAACAGGTCCTAACTCCCTAATTCTAAAGCTGACAGGCTGGTCAGGGGTATGCCGACACCCCAATTGATGGGCATGACCACCAACCTGCCGTGGCCTTCCCTAATTCCCCTTTACTGCACTTACACATACTCTTAGCCTCTAAGTTCTGCCCCCTCCTATGAGCCTTGCCTAGGGACCTAGAGCTCTCACTAAACTTGGACATTTGAGGGCTGCCTTTCCACACTGCTCTTTGATCCTGTAATGATATTTGGGGTTTAAGCACTGCTTGGAGCTCTTGAAACTCCTTAGAACTTTGACACATCCCAAATAAGAGAAAGACTTTGAAAATCTGATCTTTGGAAGTTAGTTTATTTCATGTATCAGACTAGGAGTCTGAATTAGGCTCTCCTTGGTTGGAACTTTAATTTCTGATGTAAATTTACATTTTTCGGGATTCATTCAAGTTGTAATAATTTTTAATAACTATGGGGTGTATAGTAAAATGGTGGGAGGGTCTCTCATGTTTTGCATATGGGGTAGATATCATGCTTTAGGTTTATTTCTGCAATGATAACATCTTCGCTTATATATCCGCATATAGAAATCATGCCTATAAGTTGATTTATTACTGCATATAGAAATCATGCCTATAAGTTGATTCATTACTGCATATAGAAATCATGCCTATAATTTGATTCATTACTGCATATAGAAATCATGCCTATAAGTTGATTCATTACTGCATATAGAAATCCTTCTCATAAGTTTATTCATCTACATATAGAAATCTTGCCTAAAAGCTATTCATTTGCCTTAGGAATCATTTCTATAAGTTTCTGCACTTTTGCAAATGCACACTTGGCAAACAGTCTATAGGTTAAAAATAACAAATGCACTCTAGATACCATGCCTATTGGATTCGTGTACTTTTACAAACGTTTTTTTAAAATTAATCACACTTAGAAAGCATGCCTATAGAAATAACTAACTGAATCTGATTCGTCTGCAAGCCTAAAATAAGTAATAAATGTCGTTTAATACCTGCAGGATTTGTTTGCTTCTCAAATCAGTAAGCCTTCTTTAAAATCAGTATGTCTTCTACAAATGTTAAATACCACGATTGCAGGCCTCATCTAGGTAAACCCGTAGGTAATTAATCAACTATGCCAGTCATTAATAATTACATCCAGCAGGCAGGTCTAATTCACACTTCTTATCTGAAATTATGTGCTAAATCCGCCGCCCTTCCTACGCTAAGTTTATTTAATTTAGACCAAATCAATACCTGTAAGTCATGCTAATTGATTTGTTGTGTAACGACCGGACTGGTCGTTTTGCATTTTTGAACCCCGTTCCCTTGGATAATACTTCCCGCACTTGCTTTAGCTAATTTATGACTTGCGGGGACAGGCGGTTTGGAAGTTAGAAGAGTTTTGGGCAAGAATAAGTCTAGTTGCTTCTTTAAGTTTCTTTAAAAAGGCCAAGTTTGACTTCGGTCAACATTTTGGGGAAACGGACCCGGAATCGTAATTTGACAATTTCTAAGGGTCCGTGGAAAATATAGGACTTGGATGTATGCTCGAAATCAAATTCTAAGGTCCCTAGCCCGAGTAATGAATTTTTTAGTAAAATTGTTAAGTTTAAGTTTCAAAGATTCTAATAAACTAAGAAATCATTGTTTTCATAGGTATCAGGTTTGGATTTCGATTCCGAAACTTGGTACAAGTCCGAAATATTAGTTAAGACCTGCCCATAAAAATTTGGTGTCAATCCGAGTAGTTTAAGGGCGTTTTGACCCGTTGAATGAGAATTAAGAACTTGAAGTTCAATGAAATGATTCATTTGGTTTTGGGGGTTGATTCCTCGATTTAGCGTTGTTCTGGGTGTTTCGAGGGTTCGAGTAGGTCCACCTCGTGATTTCAGACTTGTCGGTATGTTCGGGCGGGGCTTGGGAGCCCCGACCTTCAAATGGTCGAGGTTTGAGTGAAGTTGAAAACTTAGGAAAAATCCCATCTGCTGCTTCTGTCATAACTGCTTCTGCGGCTCTTGGACCGCAGAACTGGTTGCCTAATCGCGGAAGCGGAAAGGACCAAGTCCTGGGAAACTGTAGAAGCGGCCCCAGGGACCGCAGAAGCGGTCCCTCTCGTGGACCCTAGACCGTAGAAGCAGAAGCGGCCCCAGGATCGCATAAGCGATTCCGCCTATGCGGCCTCCAGACCGCAGAAGCGGTCGAGGCCCAGTTGCCAAAAGCCACATAAGCAGCCATTTTCCCCAGAAACGGAACCTGTAGAAGCAGGATTTCCTCCGCAAAAGCGAAAATCGCTGGGGGCAGAAGCTCATTAATACGAGCTCAAGTTCATTTCTTCCATATTTCCATCAACACTTGGGTGATTTTGGGGGTTTCAAAGAGAGAGTTTCCACACATAATTGCAAGGTAAGTAATCCCTACCCATTTTTATTTCAAGCACATAAACATTAGGTAGGTTTAACACTAAAACTAGGTAAAATTCAAGAGATTAGAGTTAGACCTAGGGTTTAACCAAAACTAAGATTTAATCCTATAATTTGCTATGAAATGAACTAGAAATCATATATTCGTGATCCTTAGGTGATAGAGAACAACTCCCTTAAAAAATATTGGAATCCGGGCACGTGGGCCCGGGGTCGGAATTTAGGAAACTCGTATTTATGGGTAGGAAATTGTTTAAACAATTAGAATTCAACCTCGTAAGCTCTTATTGACTTGTTCTTGCTTATTTTAATTAGTTGGTGCTCGTTTGGCTATGAATTGAGGTTTGAGCTTATTCTTGACATCGGAAGTGCGCTTCGGAGCGAGGTTAGTCTCCTATTCTAACCTCGTAAGAGGGAATTGCCCCCTTAGGATCTATGTTTGAGGATTTGTTGCTAAATGCGGGGACTACACACGCGTTAGGTGATGAGAGCCCGTGCGCAGCTACTACTATGTTAAATGTCCGGGTAGCTTAGGACGTACATCATGCCTATTAAATATAACTCATATGTTAAATCGTTGTCATGAACACCTAGTGTGTACTAGAGACTTAAAAAGAGAATATGAGCGTGTTTCTACAGTTATTTGAGTTTGATTTGGTATCTTTGACTATTTATGTGTCATGTGTTTGAACTTGATATTTCCTTCTTAATTGTGGATCAGGCCGATCGCCTCGGTATGAATAAATGCATCTATAGGCGCGTCGTCGACCCTCGGCAAGTGCACAGTTTATTTCAGTTGGTTCGGGCCATCGCCTCGGTATTATGTGCGCATGTTAATTGTGGAAAAGCTTGTGCATGCTTTGTTTTGCCATTATCTCACATGGTATATTATAAACTTGATGCTGTGAAATTATTGACATATACCACTTGCCATATACTTGTGATACTTGTAAATTCCATGATTTGAACACATCATACTTATATATATATATATATATATATATATATATATATATATATAAAATGTTTGACCTTAGTAAGTATCGAGTCGACCTCTCGTCTCTACTTCTTCGAGATAAGACGGGATACTTACTGGGTACATGTTGTTTATGTACTCATGCTACACTTCTGTACTTAAAATGTACAGCGTTTTAGGCAGGTCGATCCGGACGTCACTCTGGTGCATATCAGTGAGCGCTTCTGGGACTTCTACGGTGTGCTGCACTCCCTTCTTGCCGATCCGTAACCGAAGAAGTCTTCCTTATATTTTTGTTATTTCTGTCTATCCTGATTCAGACAGTAGGATAGGGTATTATTCGTGTTATGTATATTCTACTAGTTGCCCGTAGCTTGTGACACCAGGTTCTGGCACACACAATAGTAGACGTTATTTTTGGGTTTTATGACTGTCTTTACATCTTATCGATCTTTACTGGTTTATTGCTTTAATTGGAAAAAGATTTTAATATTTTTTATGACTAGGGTAAGGGGAAAATGGGAATTTAATTATTCTTCCGCATAGCGTAGCCTGACAAATGGTGTCAGGCGCCATCATGACCTATTTTGGAAAATGGGTCGTGACAACATGGTGTCAGAGCACTAGGTTCACGTAGGTCTCACAAGTTAAGGGCAAACCTAATAGAGTCTTATAGATCGGTACAGAGACGTCTGTATTTATCTTCGAGGGGCTATAGGGTGTTAGGAAAGACTACTCTTTATTCATTCTTCATCGTGCAGTGGTCAGTGTACTAAGTTTCCTCTTCTATTCTCTCACAGATGGTGAGGACTCGTATTACCGACATTTCGGACCCGGGAGGAGCTGCTCCCCCCATTGCTAGAGGCCAAGGTAGAGGCCGGGGGAGGGCACCGACCCGTGGTAGGGGACGAGGGCGTCCTAGAGCTATCCCAATTACACCACCAGCAGACCCTGCGAGGGATCCCACCATTGAGGAGCAGGGCGAGGCGCCCGCAGATGTGCCTACTCCGGCGGATTTCATGACCGCGCCGGGATTTCAGGAGGTTATGGGCCGTATGCTTCGGTTCATGGACACCATGACTCAGGTTGGTTTATTTCTTGCGGACCCAGCTGCTTCACAGGCAGGAGGGGGAGCCTAGACCCCTACTGCTCAGGCTCCAGTGCATGCGGCAGCGGTATAGAGTACCGAGGTTGAGAGCCGAGTGAGGTGCCATCGAGGTTCAGGTCCGTGGTCCCGTTATTACATCATAATCAAAAAATCAAAAAGAGCCTATCAGCTACGAGTTACAAGATTCCTATCTATGAGTCTTCTGAAGCTTGATCTTGGGTTTTTGTTGGTTTCTCATGCAGACTCTGATCTGAATCATGATGCTTGGTAGCTGCAGGTGTTGGTTCAATCTTCTTCAGCTTTTCAAACCAAGATAGGACATACAGAGCTTGTGACCTCATCCTTGTCTTGATCATCTCACATCTTTCATCAACTTCTGCATTTGGATTCACTTCTTGTTTTTCTTTTGTTTTTTTCTTTCTTTATTTTGGATTGTGACTAACTTCTGTTGATCATCTTGGACTGCTGACTCACATTCTTGATGCGAGCTTCTTTTGTTGCTGACCTGACACTGTTTTCCCTTGCACCTTGAACCATTTTCCCTTGAAACTCGAAATGTCTTCCTTCGAAACTGTTTTCCTTTAAAACTTAAAATGTTTTCCCTTGTTCTCCAAGTGGGCGCCTGATTACAACAAAACAAACAAAACAAAAGAAATTTTTCTGCCCCAGTTTACACTAGGAAGATTTGTGAGTTGTTAGCAATATTGTAAACCACTTATACTATTGATGCAATGATGAGAGTAAACTAAAGACTAGACTAGGATGTGCATCTCCGAAAAGTGATTGAGCTTGCGAAAAACTATAAACTAAGCTTGACTAAAGTAAAGACTGACCCTATTCTCCAGGCGGGTCCCCTGATTTCAAGAAAATTAAACATTGATAATCTTAAGAAAACTAAAAATGACCCTTTTTTTTCAAATTCGGACTTCCCTTCTTTTTAAAAAAAAATTATTATCCTAAGATAAAATTCATCGGACTGGGTTTTGTATCTTAGGAGAAAGATTCATCAGACTAAGACATTTATCCTAGGATAACGTTCATCAGACTAGGTCTTCTATCTTAGGAGAAAGATTCACCAGACTAAGATTTTGATCCTAGGAGAAAATTCATCAGACTAGGTGTTTTTCTATTTTTTCTTTTGGTATCTTATGAGAAAAATTCACCAGACTAAGATTTCTATCCTAAGAGAAAGTTCATCAGACTAGGTCTTCTATCTTAGGAGAAAAATTCATCTGACTGGGTCTTTTTTTTTGATTATTTTAGATGAAAAATTCATCAGACTAAGATTTTGATCCTAGGAGAAAATTCATCAGACTAGGTCTTTTTTTTGTTATCTTAGGAGAAAAATTCACCAGACTAAGATTTCTATCCTAGGAGAAAGTTCATCAGACTAGGTTTTGTCTCTTAGGAGAAAGATTCATCAAACTAAGACATTTATTCTAGGAGAAAGTTTATCAGACTAGGTCTTCTATCTTAGGAGAAAAATTCATCAGACTAAGATTTATATTGAGAGAAAAATCCACCAGACTAGGACTTTTAATCCTTGGAGGAAAAATATGAAGATTAATGGCAAGATTTTATGCACAACAGCAAGACAAATAAAGGCAAAGATTTGGAAACTTCCCTTTGTCGACTCTTATCTTCTTTTTTTTCTTCCTTTTTTTTCTTATTTTTTCCTTTTTTTGAACCATTTTCCTTGCACTGCTTTGTACCTGTTTCACACAAAGAAAAAATTGTCAGTTTTGAAAATGCCGGTCGGTTTGTGGCCTTGAGTCTTGAGCGGTTTGGCTTTTGCTCGATCAACCTAAGTCAGTCTCAAGAGACTTCTGTTCTGTACCAACTCTAATTGTTCACAGCTAGTAACATTTACATTTGCAGCTCAAGCAGCCTTAAACCAACTGGAGATCTTTGCTTAGGTGACCTTTTTTGATATCTTGAATGACTTCCTGCTTTTTGAGCAATTTGTCTGTCGGAGAGAATCACCAGGTACTTTTGCATGCGCCAAGTAGGCTGACAAGATTTTTTTGGGGGGAGCCTTTGCATGAATCCTCAAGGCATGTTGAGAGTAACAACTGAGTGCTTTGTGCAACTGAAAAGTTGGTAGTCAGATTTTGAAATATTTTCTTGCTTGTTTTGACAAGGATAGACTAAAAGTAAATGACACAATGATGCAAAGAAACGAATTTAACAAGAAATTCCCCCTATCAGAATAACAGAAGGAACAATATATTTTTTTTCTTTTTTTTCTTTTTTTCTCTTTTTTTTAACTAGCCTTAATGATCTTGATACATTTTGGACTTAGCGGCCTAATTTGTCAAACTAATCCAATCGTTCCTTTTACCATTCTTATGACCTTCGAAGTCGGGCTTGTTTATGCTAATTTTCGCATCACCTTCATGACTCACTTTCGACAAGTAGTGCCCGAAGGGTTTTCACCAACAAGTCTCTCTCATTTATTCATCTCTTCTTACCGTCGCCTTACAGTGCCAGTGAGGGTTTTCACTAATAAGACTCTCTCATTTTTCTTTTCTTTTTCCTTTCTTTTTTCTTTTGCTTTTTCTTTTTCTTTCCTCTTCTTATTTTTGCGAGCAACTTGACATTGTTCTGTGTTGCGTGACAACCGTTGTTCATTTCATGCTTCTCTCGGCATTTTTGAAGGCATATCGGGAGGTCTTTATTTGGAAAGATTTTGGATAGGTTGGAAAGAAAGGACGTCATGAAGTATCAAAATAGACTAAAATGACGGGGTTGTATACTTACAACTCTTGGAATCGACCTTTTCAAAAGTGAAATAAAATCTTAGCCTCAGTTTGGTTTTTTTTTTGGATGATTTTTTTTTTGAATTCTTATTTGGTTGGACCGAACCGTGAGGCTACCTACGTATCCTTTTTAATGAATCAAGTCAAACATAGTTCAAACATCTTACCTAACTATTTTTCATCTTTCTTTCTGTTTCACTTTTTTCGTTTTTTTTCTTTTTTCCTCTTTTTTTTCTTCTTTTTTTTTCTTCTTTTTTTTCTTCTTTTTTTTCTTCTTTTTTTTTCTATTTTTTTGTTTGCCCCATCTTCTATTTTTTTAGGGCATGGACCTTTGACAATTCTTCTCCTTCTTTCTTTTTTTTACTTAGAAATTTTGAAAAGCTGCCCCAGTTGTACTATTGGGGCATTGATTTTTATTATTATTTCATTTTATGTTCATCATTTTATATTAGACTTTTGACTCTAAACATGATTCCAAAAGACGGTGGTCAAAGAAAATAACATAGGCTCAATGGGGTGACAAAGGGTATAAAGTGTTTGGGTAGCAGAAAAAAGGCCTCCTAGCCTCGAGAATGCCAATCATGTTATATCTTTGCGATCACAGCATTGCTGAACATGTTTATCTTCTTGGTGTGTCGCGGTCACAAGACACTTTTCATCCATTACCGTCAAACTTTCCAACAATCTTCAATTGGTTCTTAATCAAGCCCGATCTTCACAATGATCTGAAGGTGACTTTTACTCGACCTTAATCCCCAAGTATTTCAGCTCTTTATTCATCCTCAAAAGTGTTTCCCTTTTTTTTCTTCAGTTATCCAATCCCAGATTAAATCAGTTTCTAAGATCTGGCCAAAATTTCCATATGTATGTCATGTTATTAGAACTAGCACGAAAAGAACTAAGAACAGAATGACACAAAAGGACAAACTGAATTTTATTGAATAATGATGGAAGGATTTGACGACTAAACAAGCAACCTAAGATCCGAGTTACAAACCTAAAATAATCCGGATAATAGCAACAAAAATAGACATACATGACTCATACAAATAGAATAGAAAGATAGAAGGGTTTGACTTAATAAAGAAAATAAAATCTGGATCACAACCCTGAAATAACCCAGATAACAGAAAACACATCAAAACAAGCTACCAAGATTCATTCCTAAGTGAGGAGGGAATGACTTTTCAATTGCTACGCTTGACATTTGGCAACAAATTTGCTCATCAGAATCACCATGGCCTTCTCCAATTTCAGTCGGCAAGTTCCTAAGAGGATTCTCATTCTCCATGTCACCAGGCATCACCCCTACAAAGTGTGCATCATCATGTACAGGTAAAGTACTCCACGCGACACTCTGGGTGTCACTGACTTGAATCACAATTAAATTTTCCTGGATCGTCCTTTCTATTTCTCTTTTCAAATCATGACAACTTTCAACACTGTGCCCCTAGGAATTAGAATGATATTCACACCTTTTAAAAGAATCAAAGCTTCTTACCCATGAGTCTACATGATTTGGAGGAATGAGTGCAATCATTCTATAATGCTTTAACTTCTTAAATAAGCTTGCATAGGACCCTCCTACTGGTGTAAAATTATCTTTCAACTTTTTTTCCCTTTTATATCCCTGGCTTGGATGTGGGTTATAAGGCACTTGAAAATTTTGTAATGGCTGGTGGAGATTTTGTGATGCTCGTGCTCGCCTTCTTCGGTGATTTGTGATTGGACAATATACTGAGGTGGATCAACAGGGTATGGTGGGTTTTGAGATGGATAGTAATGCTTAGGGGAGTCATGGAAAACCTGATGAGACTGCGCATACCTTCGAGATGTTCTCCTGAGACCTCTTCTCGACCCTGTTGTCATCATGATTTCTTTATCCTTCTCATTTATGTCACTAAAACTATCAGATTCCACTTGGACAACCTGAGTTGCGATTTTAAGAACTGCTTCACTTATAATTTTGCCTATCTTAAGACCATTCTCAACCATTTCCCCCATTTTGATTGCTTCGGAGAAGGATTTACCCACTACAGACATCACGTTTTGAAAATAATCTAGCTCTTGAGCATGAAGATAGACAGTGATTAACTCGTGGTCATCCATGGGTGACTTAGCTCTAACCGCTTGCTCTCTCAATTTAATGGCATATTACCTGAAACTTTCAGTTGGTTTCTTTTTTAGGTTAGATAGGGAATTGCGGTCTGGGGCGATGTCGATGTTGTATTGGAACTGTTTGACAAAGGCCTATGCCATGTCATCCCATACGTACCAGCGAGATGTGTCTTGATCCAAAAACCATTCAGATGCTACTCCCGTAAGGCTTTCCCTAAAATAAGCTATTAGCAATTCTTCATTTCTTCCCACACCTCTCAGTTGATTGCAATACCTTCTCAGGATGGCTATGGGGTCTCCATGTCCATTATACTTTTCAAATTTGGGAGTCTTGAAACCAGGTGGCAAGTGGACATTGGGAAACATACATAAATCTTTGAAGGCAACAATTTTTTGACCTGCCAACCCTTGTATGTTCTTCAACCGTTGTTCTTAGCATCTCACTCTTTGGGTCATTTCTTCCTGTACCATCTTTCGCGCAGGCTTCTCAATGTTTGCAGGAAGATCAAACGAGTACGAGTGGTATTCAGGAGAGTGGTACTGCTCTTGCTGTGTAGCAAATTGTGACTCATGACAAGGTTGTCCTTGGCCATTGCATGACACATTTTGGTTATTTGCTGTCTCAGTATTTTATTTTTCTCAACCAAAGTAGACTCATATTTATCCCTCTGACCCTTAGTCTTTTGAGCACTTGTAACAACTTCGATGTCAGTTATCATTTTTCTTTGGATCTTGTGTTTCCAGCTTACCACAAACCGACCACCTCAACTTTCTTCACAATTCAAAACAAAACATGTTAGAATGGACTCAGTCACTCCTTATTATTATCATCATTTTTTCACTTTTGTTTTTCTTTTTTTTGGACTTATTTTTCACTCAGCTTATTTTATGGCTATGATCGAATTTGATGGGGATTGCCTATGTATCATGACCCTGCATGAATCAGATCCTGCGTAATTCAGGAAGATTATGAATAAAGTAAATAAACGAACAATTTTTTTATTATTTTTTAAAATTTCCAAAGAAACACTTATAAAGAAGGAAGAAAAAATATTTTTTTTGATTTCAATTTTTTTTTTAATTTCGAAAGAAAAACTTCAAAAGAAGAACGAAAATATTTTGGATTTTCGGAATTTTATTTTCAATTTATGAAAGAACTACTTCTAAAGAAAAAGGAAATATTTTTGAATCTTAAATTTTCTTTTAAATTTTCGAAAGAAGAATGAAATTTTTTTTTTTGAGTTTGAGAAAAATTAGAAGAATTTTTTTTGTATTTTTTAAAATATTAGGGTCTAAAAGAAAGACTTTCTAAAGAAGGAAGTAAAGTAAAATATTTTTTGGATTTTCTTGAAAAAGGTGGGCCAAAACCGATGAGATTTGCCTACGTATCTCACATCCTGTGAGAATCAGACCCGCGTAGTTCTCCCAATTTTGACATAATTAGAAAAACATGATATTGACTCACTTTTATTTTTTTTGAAGTACATTTTCCTTTTTCTCTTTTTTTTTTCAAAAATTCGACAGAGTTTCAAGACATTTTCAAATACCGAAATTTTTAGAAACCGGGTAAATTCTCTATCCTACCTCACTCTTGATTTTTTCTTTATTTCCTTTTCCTAGCCAGTCAACATGCAAGCTGAAATAGATAAATATTCACATAACACGTAGGATGCATAAAAATGGTCTTTATTTTGGGTACACCTATCCTAGACGGACCCAACCCTTGTGTTGAGTTCCCAAGGTCAAATGTAAGTGATGCAACTAATCATTCCTACTAGGGATCCGACATGAGGTTGTGTTATTCTAGGTTTAAAACCTAGGGCTGTAGACTAGACTTGCGTTACCCGAGTGGACAACTGGGGTCGAGGAGGGGGCAATGTACCGGGAGCACGAAAGTCTGCCCAGCCTTATTGCTTGCCCAACCCCGTGTTATTTGGTACAATTTTTTACCGAAAAAAGCGGGCTACGTGAACGTATGCACCATTTTTAGAAGATTCAGAGGGGTGGCGTAAGAAGACAATTATATACAGTTCAAGTAACATCAAAGCGGTAAATGACAATTAGCACATTAAGTCCATAAAATACAAGAATACCAAAAATAAAGCCAAATAAAAATCACATTAACAAGATGGAATTCTTGAACACTGAACTGGAAGTTCTGGGTTCTTTTCCCCAACAGAGTCGCCAGAGCTGTTACACCTCCTTTTTACCTACCCTCGAAAGGGTACAAATGAGTATTTTTCCAATTTAAGTGACAATCGAAACGAGATTATTAATTAAAGATTCAAAGTCGCCACTTGGGATATTTTATGGTGTACCAAGTCACCGGTTCAAATTCCGAGTCGAGGAAAAGATTGACTCTGTATTATAGTCCGCGAACCAAAAATCCGGGTAAGGAATTCAGTTAACCCGGAAGAAGGTGTTAGGCATTCTCGGGTTCCGTGATTCTAGCACGGTCGCTTTGATCATCCTTGTCTTATTAAAATATTTAATTACTGATTTTAGAACTTAAGTGCATTTTCTGTTTTTAATTAGAAAATTATCTTGAAATGGGTTACGCGTATGTATACCCATTTGTTTGGCGCATCAAAATCGAGTCACGCGAACGTGCCCACAATTAATAACGCTTTATTATTATTAAGAAAGTTTGGCTAAAGTTGCGCGAACGAATACTCCAATTTTATTTTTGGAATCGTAATTATGTCACACAGACGTGTACACAATCACAATAATAACTTTAAAGATTTATGAATTACTAACAAGATCACCTGTTTTGCTAAACTATTAAAGATATCTACGACTAAATAAGTTACTAACATTCTATCTTTATATCATTCCACCTTTTTGGGCCTATTAGTAGGAATTAAGTTTGGCCCATTTCTGTTACGAGGCAATACTAATCAAATGCCAATTACGGTAACAAGATTTAACCAAGCTAACATTCCTTCTAACTCTTAATTTCCAGCTTTACAAATTAGTTAATAAAATAAATGATTAAATCAAAACCAAGGCAAAATGAACTGGAGAGCCCATTAATTCATTGAAGAAAACTCTTGTAACTTAAACTTCCCATATCATCACTTCGCAGGACAAATTGCTTACTAAGGAAACTCCTCAAAATAGACAAGAAACAACTGAATTATTAATGAGATTAACCATATGATTTGCTAAGAAAATTAAAGGAATAAATTAAGAGGAAATGTCCTCATGAGCGTAATGTTCAAACACAGAAAACTAAGAGAACACCAGTCATCTATATCATACAAATGAAATCAATACAAAAATGATCCAGAACATTAAGGAGAGGAACAAAATCGAAAAGGGAGATGAACCTTCGTATTAATGAGGCAAACCTAGAATCAGAATTTTGGCCAGAACAAATTGAATGACAACCGGATCTGAATGCGACCCCGCCGGAAGCTCGAAACTCACCGGGTAAAGCTCGTCGAAAAATTAGACTCGAACCAGACCAAAAATATTGTTGTTTTGTGAGGAAAGAGGCTATTTTTGAGCTATTTTAAAGCTGGATTTAGAGCTTCTTTATGGCTGATTTGGCAGCTATTTTTGGGGTCATTTTGGACAAAAAGGGGACTGGTTTTGACAGTGATTTTTTGGGCTGATTTTGGACGACTTTACAGCTGGTTTTCGAGCTGTGTTTTCATGGCTTTTTGGAGTTGAAAATAAGGTGTTTGTCTGGGATTTTGGACTGGTTTGTTCAGCAGTTTTTCAGCTGGGTTTGGCTGCGTTTTTGGACTTATTTTGATAGGTGTTTGGCTGGTTTTGAGTGGCTGGTTTTCAGCTGAGGTTGGAGCTGTTTTGGGATGGTTTTCATGGAGGAAGAAAAGCTTTAAAAATGGAGGTGTAGAGATGTTGGATATGGAAAAATTTCAGAGTCCGATCCGTCAAAAAAATATTGCTCTCTATCTCTTGTGTATTTTCATCACGTTCTCCTCTTTTCTATGTGTGAGTGTGTTGTCTTTATAAGAGAGATGAGAGAGAGGAAAATAAAAATGAGATGGGGTGTGAGATATAGGGAATCATTCTGTTGCTTGGAAAGGAACGTATCAGTAGTGGGCAAGAAAGAAAAATCAAAATGCCATGTAATAAAAATTCAATATATATTGATACAAAACAAAAAAAAAATAGATTTTCCTCCCACAAAAATTTGAATGTGCAGGTGATATTGTAACGCGCATCTTCAATTTGGATTGAGTGACCACGTGAGTTTGTTGCAAAAATTGGATGAAGGAGAATCTTTAACAAGCTCCATTTTGATTGGTTATTGCTTCTCTTTTTTTTTTTTTTTTTAATTTTTGATTTTTTTTTTGTTTCTTCTTAAAAGTAAATAATACTCCTACTTGACTAATATAGAAAGATAAAAATGAACTAACTATTCAAAATTCATTTATTAAAATCCTTAACTTGAAAAGGATAGAGTATACCTATTAAAAAATTTATTTTTGGAACCTTTTTTGAGAACAAGAACACGATTACTATGTAAAGTTGTGACTTTTTGTTTGTATTTTAAAGATTATATAAAGATAAAAAATAAAGTACTATTTTTTAATATTTTTATTTAAATTATGAAAGATACGTAAACTAAAATGCTCGTGCTTGCCTTCTTGGGTGATTTGGTGTCTGGACAATATACTGAGGTGTATCAACAGAGTATGGTGGGTTATGAGGTGGATAGTAATGCTCAGGGCAGTCATGAAAAACCTGATGAGACTACGCATACCTTCGAGATATTCTCATGGGACCTCTTCTCGACCATGTTGTCATCATGATTTCTTCATCCTTCTCATTTATGTCACTAAAACTATCAGATTCCACCTGGATAGCATGCGTTGCAGTTTTAAGAACTACTTGACTTATAATTTTGCTTGTCTTAACTCCATTCTCAATCATTTCCCCCATTTTGATTGCTTTCGAGAAGGATTTACCCACTGCGGACATGATGGTGGCTTAACTCTAGCTGCTTTCTCTCTCCATTTAATGGCATATTCCCTGAAACTTTTAGTTGGTTTCTTTTTTAGGTTAGAAAGGGAATTGCGGCATGGGGCTATGTCGATGTTGTATTAGAACTATTTGACAAAGGCCTGTGCCATGTCATCCCATACGAACCACCGAGATATGTCTTGATCCAAAAAATATTTAGATGCTACTCCCGTAAGGCTTTCCCCAAAATAAGCTATTAGCAATTCTTCATTTCTTCCCACATCTCTCAGTTGATTGCAATACCTTCTCAGGTGAGCTATGGGGTCTCCATGTCCATAATACTTTTCAAATTTGGGATTCTTGAAACCAGGCGGCAAGTGGACATTGGGAAACATACATAAATCTTTGAAGGTAACACTTTTTTGACCTGCCAACCCTTGCATGTTCTTCAACCGTTGTTCTAAGCATCTCACTCTTTAGGTCATTTCTTCCTGTACCATCTTTCGGGCAGGCTTCTCAATTTTTGCAGGAAGATCAAATACGTACGAGTGGTACTCAGGAGAGTGGTACTGCTCTTGCTGTGTAGTAAATTGCGACTCATGACAAGGTTGTCCTTGGCCATTGGCCCATGCATGACACATTTTGGCTATTTTCTATCTCAGTATGCTATTTTCCTCAACCACAGTATGCTCATGTTGAACCCTTTTACCCTGAGTCTTTTGAGCACTTGTAACAGCTTCGAAGTCAGTTATCATTTTTCCTTGGATCTTGTGTTTCCAGCTTACCACAAACCGACCACCTTAACTTTCTTCACAATTCAAAATAAAACATGTTAGAATGGACTCAGTCAGTCCTTATTATTATCATCATTTTTTCACTTTTGTTTTCCTTTTTTTTTTTACTTATTTTTCACTAAACTTATTTTATGGCTATGATTGAACCTGGTGGGAATTGCCTATATATCTTGACCCCGCATGAATCATATCCTGCGTAGTTCGGGAAGATTATGAATAAAGTAAATAAATAAACTCTTTTTTGAATTTTGATTTTTTTTGATTTTTTTTTTTAAAAATTTTCGAAGAAACACTTATAAAGAAGAAAGAAAATGTTTTTTTTTAGGATTTCAATTTTTTTTGAATATTGAAAGAAAAATTTCAAATGAAAAAAGAAAATATTTTGGATTTTTGGAATTTTATTTTCAATTTATGAAAGAACTACTTCTAAAGAAAAAGGAAATATTTTTGAATCTTAAATTTTCTTTTAAATTTTTGTTAGAAACCGGGTAAATTCTCTATCCTACCTCACTCTTGGTTTTCTATTTATTTCCTTTTCCTATCCGGTCAACAGGCAAGCCGAAACAGATAAATATTCACATAACACGTAGGATGCATCAGGATGGTCTTTATTTTGTGTATACCTGTCCTAGACGGACCCAACCCTTGTGTTGAGTCCTCAAGGTCAAATGTTAGTGATGCAAATAATCGTTCCTACTAGAGATCCAGCATGAGGTTGCGTTGTTCTAGGTTTAAAACCTAGGGCTTGTGGACTAGACTTGGGTTACCCGACCCGATAGCTGGGGTCGAGGAGGGGGCAACGTACAAGGAGCACGAAAGTCTGCCCGGCCTTGTTGCTTGCCCAACCCCATCTTATTTGGTACAATTTCTACAGACAAAAGCGGGCTACGCGAACGTATGCACCATTTTCAGAAGATTCAGAGGGGTGGCGTAAGAAGACAATTATATACAGTTCAAGTAACATAAAAGCGGTAAATGATAATTAGCACATTAAGTCCATAAAATACAGTAATATCAACAATAAATCCAAATAAAAATCACATTAACAAGTTGGAATTCTTGAACCCTGAACCGAAAGTTCTGCGTTCTTTTTCCCAGCAGAGTCGCCAGAGCTGTCACACATCCTTTTTACCTACCCCTAAAGGGTACAAATGAGTATTTTCCAATTGAATTAACAATTGAAACGAAATTATTAATTAAAGTTTCAGAGTCGCCACTTGGGATATTTTATGGTGTCCCAAGTCACCGGTTCAAATTCCGAGTCGAGGAAAAGATTGACTGTGTATTATAGTCCGCGAACCAGAAATCCGGGTAAGTAATTCTGTTAACCCGGGAGAAGGTGTTAGGCATTTCCGGGTTCCGTAGTTTTAGCACGGTCGCTTTGATCATACTTAGCTTATTAAAATGTTTAATTACTGATTTTAGAACATATGTGCATTTTCTGTTTTTAATTGGAAAATTATCTTGAAACGGGTTACGCGTATGTATACCCATTTGTTTGGCGCGTCAAAATCGTGTCACGCAAATATGTTCATAATTATAACGCTTTATTATTATTAAGAAAGTTTGGCCAAAGTTGCGCGAACACATACTCCGATTTTCTTTTTAGAATCGTAATTATGTCACACAGACGTGTACACAATCACAATAATAACTTTAAAGATTTATGAATTACTAACAAGATCAATTGTTTTGCTAAACTATTAAAGATATCTATGACTAAATAAGTTACTAACATTCTATATTTAAATCATTCCACCTTTTGGGCCTATTAGTAGGAATTATGTTTGGCCCATTTCTGTTACGAGACAATACTAATCAAAGCCCAATTACGGTGACAAAATTTAACCAAGCTAACATTCCTTCTAACTCTTAATTTCCAGCTTTACAAATTAGTCACTAAAATAAATGATTAAATCAAAGCCAAGGAAAAATGAACTATAGAGCCCATTAATTCATTGAAGAAAACTCTTGCAACTTAAAGTTCCCATATTATCACTTCGTAGGACAAATTGCTTTCTAAAGAAACTACTCAAAATAGATAAGAAACAATTGAATTACCAATGAGATTAACCATATGATTTGCTAAGAAAATTAAAGGAATAAACTAAGAGGAAATTTCCTCATGAGCGTACTGTTCAAACACAGAAAACTAAGAAAACACCAGTCATCTATATCATACAAATGAAATCAATACAAAAATGATCCAGAACATTAACGAGAAGAACAAAATCGAAAAGGGAGATGAACCTTCGTATTAATGAGGCAAACCTAGAATCAGAATTTTGGCCAGAACAAATTGACAACCGGATCTGAATGCGACCCCGCCGGAACCTCGAAACTCGCCGGGTAAAGCTCGTCGGAAAATTAGACTCGAAGCCGACCAAATATATTGTTGTTTTGTGAGGAAAGGGGCTGTTTTTGAGCTATTTTTAGCTAGATTTAGAGTTTCTTTGGGGCTGATTCGGCAGCTATTTTTGGGGTCGTTTTGGACAAAAGGGGGCTGGTTTTGATAGTGATTTTGGACGAATTTACAGCTGGTGTTTGAGATGTGTTCTCATGGCTTTTTGGAGTTGAAAATAAGGTGTTTGGTTGGGATTTTGGACTGGTTTATTTAGCAGTTTTTCAGCTGGGTTTGGCTGCGTTTGGACTTATTTTGGTAGGTGTTTTGTTGGTTTTGAGTGGCTGTTTTTCAGCTGAGGTTGGAGCTGTTTTGGGATAGTTTTCATTGAGGAAGAAAAGTTTTTAAAATGGAGGAGTAGAGATGTTGGATATGGAAAAATTTCAGAGTCCGATCCGTCAAAAAAATATTGCTCTCTATCTCTCGTGTATTTCTATTGTGTTCTCCTCTTTTCTGTGTGTGAGTTTGTTTTCTTTATATGACAGATGAGAGAGAGGGAAATGAAAATGAGATGGGGTGTGAGCTATAGGGAATCATTTTGTTGCCTTGGAAAGGGACGTATTTGTAGTGGGCAAGAAAGAAAAATCAAAATGCCATGTAATTAAAATTTCAATGTATATTGATACAAGACAAAAAAAATAGATTTTCCCCGCCACAAAAATGTGAATGTGCAGGTGATATTGTAACATGCATCTTCAATTTGGATTGAGTGACCACGTGAGTTTGTTGCAAAAATTGGATGAAGGAGAATCTTTAACAAGCTCCATTTTGATTGTTTATTGCTTCTTTTTTCTTTTCTTTTTTTGATTTTTGATTTTTTTTCTTCTTCTTAAAAGTAAATAATACTCCTACTTGACTAATATAGAAAGATAAAAAAAACTAACTATTCAAAATTCATTTATTAAATTCCTTAACTTGAAAAAGATAGAGTAGACCCGTTAAAAAATATATTTTTTGAACCTTTTTCTTTCTTTTGAGAACAAGAACACGATTACTATGTAAAATTGTGACTTTTTATTTTTATTTTCAAGATTATATAAAGATAAAAAATAAAGTACTATTTGTTAATATTTTTATTTAAATTATGAAAGATACGTAAACTAAAATATTTTTTGTAATTTTTATTTTTTGTGACGAAATATAGTAAAAGAGTCAAAAGTAGTTGAAATAAAGATATTAATCCTAAACTAAATATTTACATGCTAAAATATAAATAATTTTGGGGAGGGTCAAAAATCACATTTCTACAGTCTCTGATGCTCATATTTCACCTGCTGACAGTTGAGACACCAAGCCATAAATCCTACACTGTCTTTCGTCATTCTTCTCGACCAATAATGCTACCTCAAATCCTGATACATCTTTGTGGCACCCGGATGCATGGAATACCACGAGCTATGGGCCTCCTCCAATATCAACTCCCAAAGCCCATCCACATTGGGCACACAAATCCGACCCTGCATCATCAACACACCATCCTCACCAATGGTCACGTCTCTGGCATCATCACGCTGGACCCTGTCCTTAAGGACAAGCAAATGCGGATCATCTTACTGGCGCTCTCTGATGTGATCATTCAAGGAAGAACGAGAAACCACACAAGCCAACATCCAACTAGGCTCCGAAATATCTAGTCTCACCAACCGATTGGCCAAGGCCTGGACATCAGCTGCAAAGGGCCTCTCCCCAACTGGAATATATGCCAAACTCCCCATACTAACTGCCTTTCGACTCAAAGCATATGGCACTACATTGACCTTCCCTGGGTGATACAGAATGATAATATCATAATCCTTAAGTAACTCTAACCACCTCCGCTGCCTCAAATTAAGATCCTTTTTCTTGAACAAATGCTGAAGACTATGATGATCGGTGAATACCTCACAAGATACACCATACAAGTAGTGCCTCCAAAACTTCAGAGCATGAACTATAGCAGCCAACTCCAAATCATGTATAGGGTAGTTCTTCTCGTGGTGCTTCAACTGAAGAGAAGCATAAGCAATAACTCTACACTCCTGCATCAATACACATCCGATCCCAACTCTCGAAGCATCACAATATACAGTGTAAGAACCCAAAACTGATGGCAAAACCAATACTGGAGCTGTGGTCAAAGCTGTCTTGAGCTTCTGAAAGCTCTCCTCACACTCGTCCGACCATAGAAATGGATCAGCCTTCCGAGTCAACTTGGTCAAGGGCGCAATAGAGGAAAATCCCTGAACAAACCGGCGATAATAACCTTCCAAACCAAGGAAACTACGAATCTCTGTGGCTGAGGTCGGTCTAGGCCAACTCTGAACCGCCTTTATCTTCTTCAGGTCGACCTCAATACCCTTGCTGGACACCACGTGCCCCAAGAAAGCCACCGAATGAGCCAGAACTCACACTTGGAGAACTTGGCGTAAAGCTTCTCCTCCCTCAATCTCTGCAATACAACACGCAAATGTTGCGCGTGCTCCTCCTGACTATGCGAGTACATCATAATATCATCAATAAAAACAATAACGAACAAATCTAGATAAGGCAGAAATACATTGTTCATCAAATGCATGAATGCTGCTGGGGCATTGGTCATCCCAAAAGAAATAACAAGAAACTCATAGTACCCATATCTAGTCCTGAAAGTAGTCTTAATAATATCTGAATCCCTGATCTTCAACTGATGATAGCCCGAATGGAGATCAATCTTGGAGAACACCCTCGCTCTCTTCACAAACAGAACTGGTGCACCCCACGATGACACACTAGGCCGAATGAACCCCTTATCTGGAGTTCCTGAAGCTGATCCTTCAATTCTTTCAACTCCGCTGGTGCCATACGATATGGCGGAATGGAAATAGGTTGAGTGTCAGGCACCAGGTCAATACCAAAATCAATATCCCTATCTGGGGGCATGCCTGACAGGTCTGAAGGAAATACATCGGGAAACTCCCTCACAATTGGAACCGAATGAATGCTAGGAGTCTCGGCTCCAACATCCCTCACAAATGCTAAATATGAAAGGCAACCCTTCCTAACCATACGCTGGGACTTTAAGAATGAAATCACCCTGCTAGGAACATATCGGTCACCCCACGCCACTCGATCGTCGGTCCACCCGGTATAGCCACAGTGACTGTCTTAGCATGACAGTCTAGAATAGCATGACACAGATATAACCAGTCCATGACCAAGATAACATCAAAATCCACCATGCTCAATAGCAATAGATCAACTCGGGTCTCCAGACCCCCAATAGTCACCAAACATGACCGATACACATGGTCTACAATAATAGTATCGCCCACCGGGATAGATACATGAACAGGTAAAACAATACACCCTCAAGACGTACCCAAATGATGAGCAAAATATGAGGACACATAAGTATAGGTGGAATCAGGATCAAATAAGATTGAGTCATCTCTGTAGCAGACTGAAATAATACCTGTAATGACAGCATCTGAAGCAATGACATCTGACATGACCTGAAGAGCATAAAAATGAGCCTGACCACCGCCTGATCGACCTCCACCTCTGGGGCGAACCCTGGCTACCTGACCATCACCCCTAGCTGGCGGGATGGGTGCTGAAGAAACTGGACCAGAAGACAAGGGTTGACCCCTCTGCTAAGATGAGCTAGCAGCACGATGAGGACACTGCCTCCACATATGCCCAAACTCTCCACACTTATAAAAACTCCCAGGTGCTGGAGAATGGGACTGAAGGAAAACCCTCGCGCCAGAGTGACTAGCTGACACACTCGGCCTAGAAAAACCCTAAACAGATGGGGCACGATATGAACTCTATGCTAGAAGAGCGCTAAGTGAAGGCTGACCCTGCTGAGAACCATGATAAACACGACCCGAAGATGCACCACGATACTCGGGACGAGCCAACTGAGCGGTCCTGAAAGAACGACCCCTACCATACTAGAACTGGCCCCTTGAAGGAGCACCACTAAAACTTCCAGAACCTCGAGGCCTCTTGGACTCCCTCTCCCCTCCATCCTGACGGCAAACCGCCCCAATCTCTTGAGCTATATCAACCACCTCCTCAAATGAAGCACCCAATACTCTCTCTAGTCATAAGAACACAGATATGGTAGTTAAGGCCATCAACAAATCTCTTGATTCGCTCACAATCCTACGGAACCATCCAGACGACATAACGAGCCAACTCTGAAAAACCTTATCTCATACTGAGACACAGTCACATCTCCCTGCCGTAGCCACTCAAACTGCCTGCGCAGCTCCTTTCTGCGGGACTGCGGTACATACTTCTCCAAGAAGAGAGTGGAGAACTCCTGCCAAGTCAAAGGTGCTACACCAGCCGGCCTACGCCTCTAATACGCCTCCCACTAGGTGAAGGCAGCCCCAGTGAACTGAAAGGTGGTAAATACCATACCACTATTCTCTAGAATCCCTGCTGTTTGGAGCATCCGGTGACACCTGCCAAGAAAACCCTGGGCATCCTTGCCCTGAACACCACTGAATGTCAGAGGTTGGAGTCTACCAAACCTCTCGAGGCGACACTAATCACCCTTAGGCATAACTGGAATGCTAAACTCCTGCAATGGTTCAACTAGCTGAGCTGGAGGTACCTCTAGAGTTTGTAATCCCTGCACTACCTGCTCAGGTGTGCGAGTAATGGAGGTCTGATTGCCTCCCCCAGCCTGCGAAGTAGCTACTGTTATGGTGGCTAAAACTACGTGAGCCAGGCCGGTGTAAACTGTCAAAATCTGAGCCGAAGTCTCCTGAAGACCCAGAATCATGATGGGCACAACTGATGCCTGAACTAGTGCTGCTGGAGCCTGATCCTGAGCTGGGGCAATTGGAGGATCCATAGGTGCTGCCCCTGCTGCTCTGCCTCTGCCACAAATACGACCATGTCCACGGCCTCTTGTGGCCTCAGTGCATGGTACGGGCAGTCGTCCATCACGTCCGGTAGCTCGTGTCCTCACCATCTATGAGAGGATAGAATAAAGAGAATTTTAGTACTCAGATCAACAAGTTCGCATGACAAGAATTTCAAGAATGTGAAGTCTTCCTAAAGGTTCTGCAGCCTCCCGAGGATAAGTACAGACGTCTTCGTACTGATCCGCGAGACTCTACTAAATCAGCTCATGACTCGGGAGACCTAGTGACCTAGGCTCTGATATCAACTTGTCACGACCCAATTCCCAAACACGATCATGATGGAGCCTCTCGTGAAGACAAGGCCAACCAGAACAACCTGAACACCTCTTTTAAAGTAATTAATTAACATTAATAATTTAACACATGCTTAATATAACCAATAATGTGGAACAACGATAATAACAAGGGAAACCATCCGGACACAGCCCAAACCGGGGTGTCACAAGTCATGAGCTACTACAGAGTTTGCTATAAGTCTACAAAGTATGATATCTGATACAATAGTCTGAAGAGAAACATAAATGATAGATGATAAGGGAGACAAGGGGCTGCGGACGTCAATAGCTACCTCGTAACTCCAACTCGGTGCTTGGTCCGGAAGGAATCAGTGCTCAAGTGCGGACTCTGCTATGCCTGAATCCGCACACATGGTGCAGGGAGTAATGTGAGTACTCTAACACAGTGAGTAATAATAATAAATAATAACCGAAGTCATGGAAACACATAAATGCACAAGGCAATTCTATATCAGGCAGTAAATCACTTAAAGTAGTAAAACCGTAGAAAGTCAAATGAAATATCCTTTTAAAAATAGGTAAATCAGGTAAAATAACATGTAAATGGTGAGTAGAAATCTGCCCTTCGGGCCCACTATCAATCGCTCAGAACAGTATCAGCCCCTCGGGCTCCGTCTTAGTCACTCGGCATAATGTCAAACTCTCAGATCATATGGGTACCCGCGCTCACTGTGGGTGTGGAGACTTTGGAGGGGACCCTTATGGCCCAAGCGCTATATCAACATAAGGCCTGAAAGCCTTCTCACATCACTCATAAGGCCTGAAAGCCTTCTCACATCACTCATAAGGCCTGAAAGCCTCCTCACATCACTCACAGGGCGTGAAAGCCTCCTCACGTCACCCAAAGACACCTCGTGGCATATAAATGTATCTCAGGCCCTCGGCCTCATATCACTCAGCATATCCTCACATATGGCCCTCGGCCTCACTCAGTCTAGAAAACATCATAAGCCTCTCGGGCATCAATAAAATAGTACTGCTCAGCCTAAACAACAGTGAAAATATCATTTAAGTCTAAAAATTCAATTAAAGCGGCTGAGTTTGTAAAATAGTATAATCAACATGACTGAGTTCAAGTAGTATATCAAAATAGTGAGGAAACAGTGACAAAAAAACACGAAGGATTCAAGTAGTCAGCATGAAGCCCAAAATATGGCAATAGGCCAAAGTCATGTTGATAATAAACACATCTTAGTAAAATACGCAGTAAAAATATAAGTCGGGACGGACCAAGTCACAATTCCCAATAGTAAACAACCACACGCTCATCATTAAGCATGTGTTTTACCTCAATATATCACTACGTTGTGCAAATCCAGGGTTTCAAACCCTCAGGATATCATTTACTATCATTACTCACCTCAAGTCGGTCAAAATCCTAGCTCGCTATGCCCTTGCCTTGCAAATCGGCCTCCTCGCGCGTCAAATCTGACAAAAATAATAACGAATACATCACAATAGGCTAAGGGAACATAACCCAATCGAAAAGAATCGAAAAAATTGAAAATCACAAAATTTGCAAAACTCGAGCCCCAGGCCCACTTCTCGAATTCCAGAAAATTTTACATCAACGGATTCCTTATTTCGCCACGACTCCATACATACCAAAAACTCCCAAATCCGAGCTCAAATGACCCATCAAAACCCAATTTGAAATATCAAAACTCAAGCCCTAGTTCTTCCCCCTTTTTGATAAATTTTTATGAATTTCTAGGTTGATTCTACAATTAAATCATGTTTTTTGGTAATAGAACTCACCTCCAATCAATCCCAGTCGAAATCCCTTCAATTCTAGTCCAAAAGCTCTCAAGGATGTTCAACAATGGTGAAAATTAACTTAGACTCGCGGAGGAAATTTTATTAAAAACCATTATGCGCAGGTGACTTTTCTTCTATGCGAATGCGAAGGTCTTCTCACGTTCGCGATGCTCAATATTTACATTGCCCAAAAATGCCCTTCGCAAGCGCGGTCCCCAACCCGCGAACGTTAAGCTTCCTCAAAATCCACTGCGCGAACGCGGACCTCTTGGTCGCGAACGTGAAGAATAAAACAAACGGGACCCGCAGGTCCTTCTACGCCAACGCGAGATCCCAAACGCGAACGCGAAGCTCAAGGAATTCCCTCTCCACGAACGCGATGCCCTTTATGCAAATGCGAAGAGTAAACATCCTGCCCTTCCAATTTCCTCTACCCGATCACGACACCTCCTTGCGATCGCGATGACCAAATCTCTGCAACACTTCAGTTGGAAAACCTACAACTTCCAAATGCTAGAATCGGTCCGTTTGACCATCCAAAATCACTCCGAGGCCCCCGGGACCTCAACCAAATATGCCAAACCATCCTGAAACATTATTCAAAGTTTCTCCAATCATCAAAACACCTCAACAAACACCAAAACCATCTAATTATATCGGATTCAAGCCTAAGTTCTTCTAAAACTTACGAAACATGCATTCGATCAAAAACCTAATCAAATCACCTCCGAGTGACCTAAAATTTTGTACACACATCCCAAATCACCTAGTGAGCTACAACAACTCTCATAATTCCATTCCGCCCTCGGATAAAAATCTCACCGATCAACCGGAATTCGCCAAAATACTAACTTCGCCAATTCATGTCTAACTCTACACCGGACCTCCAAAATCACTTCCGATCACGCTCCTACATCAAAAATCATCCCCCAAAGCTAATCGAACTACCGGAAATCACATCCGAGTCCTCTAACTCATAAGTCATCATCCGGATGACGTTTTCAAACCAAACCTTCCTTAAAGAGACTAAGTGTATCATTTCCTACCAAAACCTCTTTGAACCAACTCGATCACATAAGATACGGATAATGAAGGATAAAGAAGATGAAAATGGGGAAAATGAAGTGGTAACTCATGAGACAACGGGCCAGGTCGTCACACTCACGTAGGCAACTGAAATTTCTGGTTTCTTTACAAAGCACTAGTTCTTGAACTCAGGTACGTTAAATTTCCTATTGTCAATTATCCTACAGTAGTAGTGTCACACCTCCTTTTTCTACCCCGGAAGGGTATAAGGGAGTTTTTTTCAATTTAAGTGAGAATCAAAATGGGATTATTTATTTAAAATTTAGATTCTCCACTTGGGATGATTTATGGTGTCCCAAGTCATCAGTTTAAAATCCCGAATCGAGGAAGTTTGACTCTAATTATGGTCCACAAAACACAGAAATTTGGGTAAGGAATTCTGTTTACCCGGAAGAAGATGTTAGGCATTCCCAGGTTCCGTGGTTCTAGCACGGTCGCTCAACTATTATTATTGGCTCAATTATCTGATTTAATTATACATTTTAAACCTACATGCCCTTTTAACCTTAAATCTGCTTTTAATATTTCAGGAAATTTCAAGGTTATTTAAAATACATCGTAAGTCATGTTACATGAAATGCACCCGCAGTTCACGATACGTTTTATTTAACCTTGTTGGAAATTAGAATCGAGTCACATGAAATGCACCCCTGGATTTTAGTAATTACAAATTACAACTACGTTATGGTAACCAAATCCGTAACCATGATAATTATTTAATTAACGCGCCTAAAGTAAACTACGAAGTTCATTTTAGTATCTAAGTTATAAGATTAATAAGAGGGCCATAAAGAATTTATTTAGGATGGCACACCCCAATACAATTAAACTAAGATTAATTAAAGGGGATTATATTAATAACTATTATTAACAAAGTTTGATCGAAGTTGCACGAACGCGTACTCCGAATTGATTTTTAGAATCGCAATTATGTCACGCGAACGTGTACACAATCACAAAGATTCAATTAAATAAATAAAAAAAATGCCTAAAGCATTTTAATATGAGGGCTGTCCAAATTTGGGATTAAGATGCAGAAAGGATGTCGGAGAAAATTGGTACAAGGTAAAACATGTTTCATTCATCAAGATTAATGGCCCATGTATCTAAGCTATGACAGGTAAGTAATACATTTTAGATCAATTACTTTTCTAGTTTCACTGAAACAATCAGAACCTGGAACGCAGCCAATGATCTAAACAAAATTTTACAAATGGAATTCAACACACACAACAACAACTTACAACACCCTTGAAGACGTCATTTCCAAACATAAACATATATTAAAGTACTCATTCAATTCAAACAAGATAATGCTCATGTTTGTGTCAGTCATTCATATTAAAAAAACAGAAGAAAACTACAGTAAGGGTGAACCTGGTGATCCAAAATCTTTTCAATAGTGAAGAAAATCTAGAGGTGCAAGAACTAAAATCCAAGGTGACACAGAACCACGAATGGAAAAATCAAACGGCAATCTCAATAGAAAACCCGAACAAACCTCTTCGAACTCGGATACAACGGACACCTCGAATTGATTTTTTGACTCTGGACTGGAGTGCTCAATTTTTATGGAGTCAATTTTTGCCGATTTCAGGTGGATCTCGCTGGCGATGGAGGTGAGACCAGAAAAATGAGAGAGGGATTTGAAAATGAGGAGAGCGGCTGTATTCGATTTTTTCATCTTGTGCCTGTGTGTGTCTTAGTGACAAAGAAGAAAGGGTCGGTTCAGGGGGGGGGGAAGTTAGTGTGTTTTGTGTCGAAGAAGAAAGGAGCTGACGGGGTCTGGGGTTCTATGATAGGAAAATGGCGGATCTCATTTTAGGAGTCTAGGGTCTTTTTTAGACTAGTTTTTGGTTATATAGAAGATTTTTAGGTTAAGAGGGTATGAATTTGGTATTATTGGGCCTTAAAATTAAGCCAAAGACTAACAAAAAACTACAAAATTTATAATGACGGGATAAACGAACCCAATACTAATTCCTTCTTCAAAAATTATATACAATTTATAATATAAACATATATATAACTAATCTTAATTGATTAAAATAAACTATCTTAAAATATGAAACTATTTTTTGTGTTTTCAAGATTATATGAAAATAAAGATAAGGTACTATTTTTGTATATTTTTTATTTCAATTTATGAAAGATACGTAAACTAAAATATTTTTGTGACGAAATACAGTTACAGAGTCAAAATTAGTTGAAATAAAGATATTAGGCCTAAAATAAATATTTACATACCAAAATATAAAAAATCTTGGGGAGGGTCAAAAAATACATGTCTACAGCTACCTTTCTTTGACTGGGAACACGAATAGTTTTCACTTAAAGAACGACTAGATAGGTTTTTTGACCCGACCCTCATTTAGAGAGACCAAAAGCTAAAAGAAAGGAAAATGTGACCGAGCCCTAGTATCTGAGCTGCCTACATATCCTTGGCTATAAAGAAATCAGGCCACGTGTAATTCAAAACTGAGTGAGATGATGGAGTATGTTGAGGTGGAGAGACGACCGAGGTGCCCTTCCGTGGAGGTTCCGGTTCGGGGTCCTGTTATTATATCAAAATATAAAAAGTGAAAAATACTAACTAAGCTTGTCAACTATGAGTTACAAGATTCATATCTATAAGTCTTCTGAAGGTTGATCTTGAGTCTTGAATGGTTCTTCATATAAACTTTGGATTTGAACCTTGATGCTTGCTAGCTGCAGGTGCTAGTTCATTTTTCTCCAGCTTTTCGGATCAAAACTGGACATACCATGCTTGTGAATTCAGTCATGTCTTGAGTAGCTCACATCTTTCATCAACTTTTGCATTTGGATTCACTTCTTGCCTTTGTTTTTATTTTTATTCTGGATTGTGACTAACTTCTGTTGATCATCTCGGACTGTTGACTCACATTCTTGCCATGGGCTTCTTTTGTTGCTGACTTGAAATTAATTCTGAAATGACTTCCTTTCTTTTTCGGGTGGGTGCCTGATTGCCAAAACTTGAACTGTCTTCTTTCGAAACTTGAACCGTTGTCTTTTGCTCTCCAGGAGGGCACCTGATTTCTAAACTTGAACTGTCCTCCTTCGAAACTTCTTTACCTTGTATCTTGAACTATCTTCTCTCAAAACTTTAACTGTTTTCCCTTGTTCTCCAGGTGGGTGCCTGATTCCCAATATTTGCGCATGTTTTTCCTTGAGACTTGAACTGCTTCTCTTTGTTCTCCAGGGGGGTGCCTGATTTCCAACACTTGCACTGTTTTCCTTGAGCCTTGAACTGCTTCTCCTTGTTCTCCAGGTGGGTGCCCGATTTCACACACTTGCACTATTTTTCAATAAGACTTGAACTTTTTTCCCTTGTTCTTCAAGTGGGTGCCTGATTGCAGAACTTGAACTGCCTTCCTTCGAAATTACTTTACCTTGAAACATGAACTGCTCTCCATTGTTCTCCAGGCGGATGCCCGATTTCTAGAACGTGAACTGCTTTCCTTTCCCTTGAACCTTGTGTTGTCTTACTTTGAAACTTGAACTGCTTTCCTTATTCTCCAGGTGGGTGCCTGATTGTCAAAACTTGAACTGTATTTGCTCTTCAGGTGGGCGTTTGATTGCCAAACTTTAACTGTATTCCCTTGCCCTCCAGGTGGGTGCCTGGTTGCAGAGACTCTAATTGTATTCACATGCTCTCTGGGTAGGCGCCTGATGGCCAAACTTGAATGACATTCCCTTGCACTCCAGGTGGGCGCCTGATTGCCAAGACATTAACTGTACTCCGTTGCTTTCCAGGTGGGCACCTGATTTCCAAACTTTAACTGTATTCCCTTACTCTACAGGTGGGCGCTTGATTTCCAAGACTAATAAATGTATTCCCTTGCTCTCCAGGTGGGCGCTTGATTGCCAAAACTTGAACTGTATTCCCTTGCTCTCCAGGTGGGCGCCTGATTACCAAGACATTAATTGTACTCCCTTGCTCTCCGGGTGGGCGCCTGATTGATAAAACTTTAACTGTACTCCTTTGCTCTCCTAGTGGATGCCTGATTGCCAAGACTTGAATTACTTTTCCTTGAAACTTGGTATGCTTTCCTTGCTCTTCAGGTGGGTGCGTGATTTCCAACATTTGCACTGTGTTTCCCTTGAAACTTGACTTGTTTTCGCTGGTTCGCTAGATGGGCTCTTGATTGCCAAGACTTTAACTGTACTCTCTTTCTCTTCAGGTGGGCGCCTGATTGCCAAGTCTTGAATTGATTTTCCTCAAAACATGGCCTTCTTTACTTGTTCTCCATGTGGGTGCCTGATTTCCAACATTTGTACTACTTTTCCCTCGAAACTTGACTTGTTTTCCCTTGTTCTCAAGGTGGGCTCCTGATTGCTGAACTTGAACCGTCTTTCTTTGAACATTGCTGCTTTCCTTTTGTTCTCCAGGTGGGTTCCTGATTACCAACATTTGAATTGTATTCCTTTCGTCTGAAACTTGAATTATTTTCCTCTTGAAACTTCTTTTCATTGAACTGTCTTCCCTTGTTTCTCCAGATGGGTGCCTGATTGCTTGAGCATGAACTACTTTTTATTCTTGAAATTGCTTTTCCTTTGAACCTGATTACAATGAAATAGACAAAAGAACGTTTTCTGCACTAATTTGATATCGGGAACATCTGTAGTGTTAAACTACTCTTGTTATCAAAAGAAATTCTTTTCTCTTGAAAATTACAAACCGAGACCCATCTCAAAAGTGAAAAACTTAAATGCCAAATAATACCTCCTAAAATTAGACCTCTTGTTAGACCTTTATCATTTGCGAGGGTCTCAAACCTTACTAAATCCTGTTATCCAGAAGAAACTTACTGCCGAGCCCATCTGGCCCCTGCTTTCCTCACAGAGGGTTTCTCCGGAACAAACAAAATTTCTTGCCTCTGTTTCAATCAAATAAAATTTGTGAGTTTAAACATGGTGGTTGGTTTGTGGCATTGACTTTGAGGGTGATCACTCCTTTACTTCCCATGATAACTTGATTTCAACTCGAAAGTCCTTGCTTGTTTATTAACTGACCACTTTTTCTATCACCCTTATCACAGAAATTACCTCTGATCCGTTCAAACCCAATATCCTCTATCTGTTGCATTTTGCTCTTGAATTGACATTTACCGAACTATTGTATTTCACATGAATCCCAAAACACGTTGATTTTTACTAACTCACTGTGCTTGTGGTTCTTTCTTGATATAGGTCACTGGCCTTGGCCTTGAGGTCTGTTGCTCCTTCACTTGCCATGATAATCTATGATTCCCACTTGGAAAAACTTGCTTGTTATTGGTTAACCGCTTTCTCTGTCAACCTTATCACAGAAAATACCTTTGATTCATTCAATCCCAACACCATCTATTTGTTGCATTGTTCATAAATTGACATATACCAAACCTTTGTATTTCATATGAATCCCAAAACATGTTTATTGTTACCGACTTAGTGCACGTGCTGTTCTTTCCTGACTTATGCCACTTTGATGTGCAAGACAGATTACAGTTTGTGCAATTGGAAAGTTGGTAGCATATTTTAAAGTCATTTCTCACTTGTTTTGACCAAACTGGCTCAAAAGAGGACTTAAGCAACAAAAGGAGCATAGTAAGGGACAATGAAAAGACATGATATCTAGCATGAAAACTACAAAGTAGAAACTTATCAGATGTGGATGCAAACTCTAATGACCATGTCATGCATTTTTGGACTGATGGCCTAATCTGTAAAGAAAATCTCTTGTGTTACCGTGTTTGCTGTAAAACTGGGCTTCAATGCTCCGATCATCCTAGTTGATTCACGATTATCATTCGACTTGTGGAGCCCAAAGGGTTTTCACCATCAATCCTCTCTTATTTTGTTCTTTCTCTCAACTCACCGTCGCCTTATGGTGCCTATGAAGGTTTTCACCAATAAGACTCTCTCATTTTATTTTTTTCTTTTTATTTCCTCTGATTCTGCAAATGACAAGGAATTACCCATAGTAAAACATCATATTCTCTTGGCATGTCTAGCTCGGAACACTCAAAGATTATCTGGGAGGTCTTTATGGGACCGCAATGTGGCTTTTGGATAGGGTTAGAAAGAAAGGATATCATAAAGGCTCGAAAAAACTTGAAGGGGTTTAGAATTACAACTTTTGGAATCAGATCTTTTATAAAACCACAACTTCTGCCCCAGTTTCCTTGCCTGGGGAACTTCGAATTTTATTTTGATGGGACCGAATCGCAAGGCTGCCTATGTATCCTTAAATGAAATTAGGTCGAACGTAGTTCATGACATAGGAATTGATTTATTTTTTGTACTTTTCTCTTCTTCTTTTTTTTCTCTTTTTTTCTCTCTCTCTTTCTCTTTTCTTTTCTTTCTTTTTCTTTACTTACTTTTTTTTTTAATTTCTTTTCTCTTTACCTCTTCACTTTTTCCTCTATCCTCTGTATCTATGTTTCTGAACTTTGCTATTGATTCCAAAAGAGGGGTATGAAAGAAAAGAAATAAGGTTCGAAAGGGGTAACAAAGGATAAAGTGCTTAGATAGCAGAAAGATGGCCTTCCAATCTATAAGAATACCAAGTGTAAAACAGGCAACCTGAAGATGAAAAATAAAAATCATGCATAGCATTTTGTTTGCAACATCGGTGTTGGTATCAAAGATATGCCTTCCACCTTTATTTAGTGCCTTGTCAAGTATAGAGCTCTTCTTGGGTGATTTCTTCTTCAAAATGGATGTGCTCCGTCAGTTCGGAGCAAACTCCCTTGGCTTTATGTTGTAAATTGAGATGCACTTGAACTGAAAGTCGCTTGCTTCAAATTGTCTAGGACGCACATTTCTGTAACAAATTCTTGTCGTCCTCTTAACTTCCCAAACCATCTGCCCTAGTTTCACACAATTCGGGCTTTAAATGACCTCAAAATGTCCAAATCTATACTTATTTACCTCAAATGTCCCTATCATCTTCAAACTTGTTTCATTGATTCATGATTAAACTAACTTTTAAGACCACGCCTAGAATTATGCGTGCATGTCATGTCACTAGAGCCAACATGAAAAAAACTATAAAAGGAGAAGAGAACTAAACAAAAATTGACCAGAAATAACAGAAAATAGAGAATTGTATTGGACAGATGGTGAAAGAGTTTGAATAACATAAATTGGGGTTACAACCCTGGAACAAACCTAGATAACACTAAGAGAGTTACTACGACTAAACAAACTAGGAAAAACAAAAGGATAGAAGGGTTTGAGTCACAAGACAATATCCGGATTACAACCCTGAGATAGCCCGGACAATAGAAATGACAACAAAATAAACTACCAAGACTCCTACCTGGATAGCCACGAAAGGATCAATCAACAAGCTCAACATTTTAACCATCGAGTTCCGCATCAATATTTCCAAGACCATTACCAACTTAAACGTCATTAATTTTGGTCAGCAAGCTCCCAACGGGATTCGCATACCCCCTGTCACTATCATTGATCACAATTATCCTTGAATCATTGTTTCTATTTCCCTTTTCAAAGCACGACAATCTTTGGTGCTATGCCCTTAGACATTAGAGTGGTACATGCAACGTATGGTAAGATCAAAACCTTTTGCATATAGGTCCATAGTATAGCCGATGAGCGGCTCAATCAGGCCAGAATGTTTTAACTTCTGAAACAGGCTTGTATATGATTCTCCAATTGGCGTGAAACTATTTATTTGCCTTTGTTTCCCTCCATGCCCCAGTTTTCTAGGGTTGTTGGATGCTCGAAAATGCTGTAAAGGCAAAAATGCATTATGTGATGCCAGCACTCGCCATGAGGAATGACCCAGTGGTTAGATAGATGGTCGGACGTTGTTCAGAGGATAATACTGGGGTGGATTATGCGAAGCTTAGGGATATTCATGGGGTCGGTATTGATGCTGAAAGCATTTAGCAAGAATGGCCGCCGGATCCTATCGCTGGCTTGGCTCAACAACATCTTTTCTATTTCTCTTTCTTCCACCCAAGCTTACTGAGATGTTCTCAATGTCTTCTGTAGTATCTTTCAATGCCAAATAACTCATGATTTTTCCTAAATTGATTCCCTCTTCTACCATCTCCCCCTTTTTTATCACATCATTGAAAGGTTTACCTGAGGCCTAGATCAAATGACTGAAGTAGGTGGGCCCATGGGCTCGTAGGAAAATCTCAACCATTTCTTCTTCACCAATCGGGGGATTGACTCAAACAACATGTTCCCTCCATCTTATCCCAAACTCCCTAAAGCTTTCCTTCGGTTTCTTTTCGATTTTGGATAGGGAGGAGCGATCTGGGATAATGTCTAGATTGTACTGAAAGTGTCAAATAAAATCTTGAGCCATGTCATCCCATTTATGCCACTTATTAACATCATGATGAGTATACCATTTCAAGGCTTCCCTATTCAAGCCCTTGCTAAAATATGTCATCAAAAAATCCTCTTTCCCGCCAACACTTCTCATTTTACCGAAATAACTCCTCAGATGGGCTACTGGATCTCCACGCCCCATCATACAAGTTAAACTTTGGCATAAACCCCGCGGGCAGATGAACATCAGGGAACATACACAACTCATTCCAAGACATGTTAATCTAATTTACCATCCCTTGTATGCTCCTTAAGGATTATTCTATACCTTTTAGCTTCCTGGATATCTCATCTCGCCCTTCTTTTCCTGTGACCTTTTCATTTTCAATATGAGGCTCATTTGAGGGTTCTGACTGTATGAGTCATGAACCTTGTGGGCAACCTCTAAGGGGTAATATTGGGCATCATGAGCTTTGAATAAGTGTTCATTGTTGGGGATAGTGGTTATGACAGGATGGCAATTTTAGGGAAAGTTAATTGGAGGACGAGTGATGGAGATACTAGGGTGGTTGGGAAAGCTGTTATAAGCGGGTTGATCTGGAGAGTATGGAGGATCATCGGGCACTATGACCGGAGTATGGGTAAGTGTAGCATCAAGAAATCTAGGTGGTGGTGGGGGTGGTGCCTTCCCAGTCATCCAAGCCTAATACATGTCCATCATGTGTTGTCTTAACATCCTTACCTCATCAGCCAACCCAGTATCCTGTTCAACCATTTGCTTTCGGGCACCATATCAACCAACTCAATTTTGTTATTGTCTGCCATTTCCTCTTGACTTTATGTTGTAGAGAAGAGTTACCACTTTAAGAACCCCAAACCAACCACCCTTCTGCTATGAAGATAAAAAAAATGAACAAAATGAAGTTATCAATGTTAGCGTTAGGGAATTTAACATAAGATAATCTCACTTTATGTGTAGTGCACCTAGCCACAGTTATCGGTTCTAAAATAACTTCGAGTGTACGAAGGTCACTTGGTATCATCCTTGTTTGTTCCCTTCAATCTTCTTTTTCGTTTCTTTTCTAGCATTTTCTTGCTCACTTTCCTTCCTTTTTTCCCTCTAATTGTCACTCTTTTCTTTCCTCCCATTTCTCACATTCCATAATTTCACCTCTTTTTTTCTTTTTTCTATTTTTCTTCTTTTAATAAATAAAAAATTATTCGATTGAACCTTATATAGGTTGCCTACGTATCATGGTGCCGCATGAATCAGATCTTTGCATAGTTAGGTAAGATCGGGAATAAAGGAAACAAACTAACATTTTTTTTGAATTTTCTAGACTTAATGTTCTATAACCTATTCTAAACTCAAGCTTAACGAGCATATTTTTATTTTTTTTTCTTTTGAAACAAATACTCTATGGAAAAGTTTTAAGGAAAAAATCCTACAAGAGAAAAATATTTTTTTTAATTCTTTTTTCTTGGAAGGAAGTATAAAAAATAAACCAAAGAAAGATATTTTAATTTTCATTTGATATCCCTGAAAATAATTTTTTAAAGAGAAATGAACAAGATAAAAAGAAAATTTGATTTAGTTTTTGATTACCTAAGGAAGAAAGTCTAGAGATAAACCAAAGATAAATTATGTTGTTTTTTTTCTTCTATGTGCAATGTCCTAAAGTTCTAGTAAAATGAATTTTTTTTTTCATTTTTTATTAATTTCCAAAGAAGAATTCTTTTTGGATTTTGAAATTAATATCTTAAAGAAAACTTTTAAAGAGGTACTAAAAGAAATTTTTTTGTCTTATGTGCTAAAGGAAATACAAAAGAATTTTTTTTAAGTTATAGATATTAATTTTCTAAAGAAAAAATCACCTTAATTTTTTTTATTGTTTAGGAGTAGTATTTCTAAAGAACATTCTAGCGGAAATATAAACACGCAAAATATCTTTTTTTTTTTTGGATTTTTGATTTATAAAATATTTTTCAAATAAAAAATAGGAAATAATAAAAAAAGTCTCGACAAACTTAACTAGACTATGACAGACTCTAGACTCAACTAAATGACTAAATACTACTATACAGGACTAGAAAGTAAAACATGAACGATAGACTAAAAAACATAAAAAGACTCCTCAAGCAGCTCCTGAATGCAGTGATCCTGGGGTATCTGTCGTGCTCAAATTCCGGTAAGTAGATTCACACCTGTATGAGAAAACTAAAACCAACACTATGTGAGGCAATAACATTCCCTAATAGACACATTCAAGACATGGTTGTGACTATTTTTTAAAAATTAACATATGTGACTAAAAGTTGCTAAAAATGCAAGATTTTGCTAAGACCTTGTGAAGCCAAGAACCTAAACTCACTAGGAGGACCGGACCCTATGTGGGTTGTCTACGTATCACGCCCCGAAAGATGAGAATCAGGTATGCGTAGTTTGCACAGATTGGATACGAGCGAGAAATAAAAATAATAACTAATATAGAGAAAAAATATTTTTTTGTCTTTTGTTTTGAAAAATTATGAAACATGTAAACTCTTTTTGGATATTTTCCCCTTTTTATTTAATTTTTTTGATTTTCGAAAAATGATGAAAAAGTGGAAAATCTTTTTTTTGAATTTTTCATGTTTTTTTTTAAAACAAAAATGTGACAGAAAACATAATTGGGCCTTACCTGTTTTATTTTCACACTTCAGCCTCTTTGTTTCTTTTCTTCTTTTTTTTTTTATTTTTATTTTCCCTCAACTATCATTGGTCCGTCAAATGACCCTTTTACCCTTGCAGATTGCAATATGTAGCACATAAAATGCATCAAGATGGTCATTTACTTTTGGGTGACTTGTCCTAGACGGACCCAACATTTGCGTTGAGCCCCCTAAGTAAAATGCACGTGATGCAACAAACGTTCCTACTAGGGATCCGACATTAGGAGATGTTATTCTAGTTTTAAAAACTTGGTTTTATTTGTTCTAGACCTGGCTTACCTGAGCGGACGAACTCGGGGGGGGGGGGGGGGCAGGGTATTTGGAATACAGAAA
>MU768300.1:0-58859 GCA_026770625.1 Nicotiana glauca
TGTGCCTAAATAATAGGAAATAAAGGAATCCTTTTTCTGGTGGAAAAGAAAACCCAACAGGTTTTGGAAAAGGGTCTTAACCCTTAAAACTTGTGCTATAAATACATAAGGTTTTTCACCTATAGTAGAGTGTACATGTTGGCTGAAATTTTCAGCCAAGTTTTCCTAGAAATTTCGCCCACACGAAATTGCTATTTTCAATATTATTTGGGTAACACAGTAGAAGACAGTGGAACGTTCGAGGATCACGATTGTGCGGTTGATGGAGATTCCATTGAGAAGTTATGGAACTGAAGGCTCACGTGGTAAAAGAGACATGTTCACGCTTCAAGAGGTAACCCGTGAAATCCCGTTTATGCTAATTGTCTAGATTACATGTGATTTTGATACTGAGATTGCTTCCGCTGCTTATTATAATCCATCAATAATGTCATTTTTTTGGTACCTCCCTGCTGTTATGAATTTTTGCGTATCACCTCTTTCTAATAATGAGATGGCCTTTGATATCACTATTATGGACTAAATTGATTATCAATTGATTTTGTATAATTTTACTGAAGGCCTTACCAATAGCAATTGAAGTATTATTGTAAATTAATTGATTCTCGCGGTTTGACGTAAATAATTGAGTAAATTCTACTTAACGTCGTTAACATTTAACAGTTGGGAAACAATACCTACCCCACATTTTGAATATGAACGATAACCCTCTTGGACAATATTTTTCGGTGAATTTAGAATTCTAATGCAAGAGAAAAGTATTTTTACTTTTTTCTTTCTTTCTTTTTGTTTAAAGGTTCAATAACCTAAGTATATTGCGTTTACTACTTATCTTAAAGATTCTAATTGTGATACAATGAAATGTGATAGAAATTACAAGAAAACATTCATAACAAATAGATGTAGTTGAAAAATAAGACAGTAATGTAACGTAGAAAGAAGCTAAAGTTCATCGCGACTTTAATTATCGTTTTTACTTGAGTCATTACTCAAATGGTCACTCAACTATCCCAAATTATCACCCAAAATCACTTTTCTTTCGTTTGTAACAACAAAGTCACTGAACTATGCATATTGCACTCAAAAGGTCACTCAACTAGATTTTTTAAAATTTTAGATTGCCAAATACCTATTTTGCCCTCTAAATTATAAAATTTATCTTCTTTTTATTTTTAAAATTTTTTAATATTATGATTTTTCCTTTTTTAATTTATATTATGGACTTATCTATAGAATAAATAAATATTATTTATAAATTAAAAAATAAAAAGTATTTAAGCATATATGGAATAACAAAATTATGAGCATCGTAAAAATTAATTAGAATAATTTGTTAGTAATAGTAATTTTAGTATTTACAAAAAAAAATTAGAAAAAATATTTTCATAATTAATGAAAGAAAATAACGGTTGTAAAATATATATTCCATGTACCTAATATACAAATAATTATCTAAATAAAGGTATTTTGTATTTTGCTCAATTATATTATATATATTCCATGCACGACTTAACATAGCATATTTTACCCTATACAGGTAGTCCCCTGCTTTCCGGTGACATAATTTTGTGTCGTCGGAAAGTTGGTCGAAACATAATAATATAATTGAGCATAATTTTCAAGAATAGATAATGTATATTATAAAAATACCTTTATTTAAATAATTATTTTTATATTACATGCATGAAATATATTTTTCAACTTTTATTTTCTTTCATTCTGAATTGTGTAAATAAATTTTTAAATTTTTGTTGTTAATACTAAAAAATTTTAAAAAGATAAAAAGAAATTTATTATTTATAATTTAGAAGGTAAAATAGGTATTTGGCAATCCAAAATTTGGAAAATATAGTTGAGTGACGTTCTGAGTGCAATATGCATAGTTCAGTGACTTTGTTGTTACAAATGAAAGTAAAGTAATTTTAGAAGATAATTTAGGATAGTTAAGTGACCATTTGAGTAATTTACTCTTTCTACTTTATTATCAGTTCTTATATCACAATACTTATAAGTGTGATACGAGTTGAAATAAGCCAGCCAAGAATTCAAGCATATGGCAATCAGATATATCTGCTCGTTACTTATCTCCTTTTTACAGAAACAAAACCATCACCTAAAATAAACTCATTTTAGATTATTTTTTTCTTTCTCCCTTCACACAGTGGTAGATGAACTCAGAAAACCTTCTATATATACGTTTATTATAGTGTATAGACAAACAGTTGGTTCCTGAGACACTAGGAATATATGTCCAAACCAGCAGGATAACAGCTCTTTGGCGAGTTTAGATGTTATTTTAGTTAATGAGAAAAGTTTTACCATATCAAAAGGCTTGATCGAGAGAATTAGTATGGTGACTATATAGAGAAAGGACAAAACTTTGAGGTGTGTCGTTTACTAGCGAATTTTTTTATTTTGTGTCTCACACAACTCATACGAGTTGTATGAGGCATCTTTTTTGTCTCACATTGTGTGGTCCCAGAATTTTTGTGGACCCAGATATGTAAGATATGAGTCCACAAATATATGAGATAAAAAGAGGTCTCATACAACTAGTATAAGTTATATGAGACACAAAATAAAATCACTCGGGATCAGAGGCGGACCGAGGATTTAAAGGTAGTGGGTGCACTGTAACAGTAACTTAACAGTGTTTGTAGGCAGTAGGGTCACGACGGAAATAATTACTCGACGGCTTTAGGCGGACTAATAACTGGTGGTTATTTGAAAATTAATGAAGAAATTTTATGTGTGGAGAGAGATAATTGGAGAAAAAGCTTTTGATGTAGGGATTTAACTAAAAGCAAAAGAGGTGGGTCCATTGGAAAATACTAAATCAAATACATTGAGTAAAAGGAAAAAGGAATGGGGTAATAGCTAAAAATATGGACTATCATATTAAATTGTCCTACTGAAAAATAAAAAACATGAAAAGCAGTGTAGCTGCAGAAATTCGAACTCAGGTATTTGGCATGAAAGCAGCAGCACCTATCAGTGCACCCAAAGTGCTTTTCAGTTTAAGGGGTCACAGAGAGATATATATATCATAATTTGAAAGTATATACACATATATATCGATAGTTTCTTCCGAAGTTACCGGGTGCTGGTGACCCCTCTCCTCTCCACGTGGGTCCGCCCCTACTCGAGATAGACGCCTTAAGGTGCGTGGCTCTACTCTAAGGAATCATTTGGTAGAATGCATTAGGTAAAATAATGCATGCATTAACTCTATGAACTAATAATATTTTATTTGATATACTTTTTAAACCTATGCATTAGTCATGCAATATTAGTTATACACCCTATTTGGTATTATCCTATGCATAACTAATGCATAAGAAACCATACTATTAACAATGCAATTGATCTTAATGCATGCATTAACTTAGTTAATGATAAATTTGTCCTTCCAAATTTATACTTGATTAAAATATTCTATTATATTAATGCAAGTTTGAAATATTCCAACAAAGTGAGAAATAAAATTATATCTATAGTAAATAAATAAATACTTAGATATTTTCTTTCTTTTTTTATTATAAATAAATATTTAGTTCTATACTATAATATACGTAGACAAATCCAATAATTATTTTAAACTTTTTTCATATGAAAATATTTCTCAATATGTGTTTCTTTTGAAAAGATGAAGTGATGGACCGATTATAAGACTATTTTAGTAAATAAATAATTCTTTTAGAAATTGTCCAATGCTTTAATACATCAAACCAAACAATGGATGAGAAATATGTCAGCATAACTAGTACCAATATTACTAATATACCATATTCAACATTATTCTTATACACTCTACCAAACGACCCCTAAAGGCAACTATTACTTGGCGTTCTTGTTAAATAAGAAAGAAAACTTAACATACTAGTTACTACTATGATCCCCCACTCCTTGTGATTTGAGGGGGTCATTTGGTTTACTGCATATTGTTAGCACGTGATTTTTGCCCTATATATAAACTATTCCCAAAAAATTCCATACAAAAGCTTTTTCCTTATTTTTATAATTTTTGTGAATTTTGTGTTAATTGGTTGCATTTTTTATTTGTGCATGATAATTCATATAAAAATACAAAAAAATATGCATTTTTGCATTTAGGATTTAATTTCATATTTTAGTATTAATTTGTTTTAAAACAAAATAATTCACTTTTTGTATTTTATTTGTTTTAATTGTGAATTCGTCACGAAATAGTTTTTAATCAATTTTAGGAATTAATTAGCTTAGCTTTGAAATGTATTATGGCTTTATTTTAATTTTTTGCATTTTAACAAAATCAAAAAATAATAAAATACAAAATTAAAACAAAAGAAGAAAGAAGAAAACAAAAGAGGGTAAGTGATCTTAATAAAAGAACAATTTTGGGCCAATTTTATTTGAATTTTCCTGGCCCAATTCATTTATACCCATCCAATCCATTTTAATTCTCACCCGGTCCAGCCCCCTATATGCAAAACGACGTCTTTTTGACGTCGTTTAATCTGGATCGTCCATTCACCTTCATCCAACGATCCCTACTGATCCCCATTTAGACAAAACGACGCCGTTTAGGCGAAGATCAATCTGGACCATTCATCCCCTAAATCCAACGGCCAATATTGGTTCTTACATTTTTAATATAACTGTCCTAAAATTAATTAAACCCTAAAAATATTTTACACCTTCCTCGTACCCAACTCTCCCCTGTAACGCCGGTGTAACGCCACCATGTCACTATCGCCCTCCGCCCCATCGCCGCCGCCGGCGTCCAACTTCCAATTACCCCCAAAATTTCACCATAGCCTCGTCTCCGTCTCCCCACTACGAATCCACCATTGTTTTCTTCCAAATCCCAACCAAATACCCCAAATCTGCAAAACCCTAGCCGCCGCCGGCGAACGCCGGTCATTCCAATGGCCACCAAATTAACACCCTTTGTTCCCCTTCTCATCCTCTTCTCAAATCTGTCAATGGTTTCCTTCGAATCCTATTAGAACTCATCGAATATAGGTTTAAAATTTTTCCGGCCACGACGCCAGTTACGTCATTGACCACCAGAAAAACACCATAGATGCTCCTTCTTCTCCTCTTTCCAACCCCCATGGTCATTTCCCTCGAATCTTCCCCAATCTCGTCGAATAATCGATTGAATATTTCCGGCCAAAACACAAAGTATGCCAAACAGTCCCAAATTAACACCCTGTAACCGCTTGAGCCTCCTCTACCGAATCCCCATACCCGTTTGTCTCGAATCTGCCTGGGTTTGCTCGAATCTTCATTTAAATTTTTCCGGCCAAAAACCCTAATTCAGAATCTTTGTGATTTCGGACCGTAATATCCCTAACCATGTATTTTTTTATAAAAACACATGATTGGGGATGTTACGTGTCAGGAATTTGGGAAGATTTAGACATTAATGGATGGCCGGAGTTTTCCTTTTCATCAGTAAGTTTCCTGATTTTTATTTTTATTTTATTTTTATTTTCCTTATTTCTGTTTATCTGCATGCTGTTACAATTAGTGGTTTTTAAGATTTTTTTTAATTTGGTTTGAATGATAAAATCAGTGAGTTTTCTGTTTATTTTATTTTTTTTAGTTAGTTTGGTGTTAATTTGATTCAGGTTTTGTCTGATTGATTAAGTGTAGTTTTAATCAATGATTGTTAGCTAAATGTTTGGTTTAACTCTTAGGTTAAATTCCCTTTTGTTTATGCTTTGAGTTGATCTTCATTCTATTTAGTTTAATGTTCAATTGTTAGTGTTAGTTAGTTCCAATTATTGGTTAGTTGAATTTTCTTTTGGTTTACTTCGATCCAGCTTTCTCATTGATTCTGATAAATAGTTTAAACACATAAGTATTAGTTATGCAATTTGATTTTGTGTTTCCTGTTAAATTTCTGATTTCAAATCAGTTTTGAGTTTTGTTTGGGTTTGTTTGACTGAATAAATATGTTCGTTAGTTTAATTGTCTTTTGAGTTTCAAATTCTGCTAATTAGTCTTAGCTAGTTTAATTTAGATTATGTTGTTTGGGTATAGCTGGTAGGTCTATTAAAGGTCAGTAATTTCAGGGGGTTTCAAGGGTAGTTTGGGTATAGGAAATGGTAGTTTAATTAGAATTGGTAAATTTAAAGCAAAGGCAAGGGTAGTATAGGCATTGTGTAGTTAAAGGAATATCCTAAGACCTTCTAGAAGGGGGCTTTAGTGTAAGTTTTCTGCATTTTAATGCAGTAACTTAGATAAAAAGTCACAAAGTTAGAGTCTAATAGTCATTTTCTGAAAATTAAAAGAGGGAAAAATTGTGTTAAAGCTTCCAGAACTTTCTGCCCTATTATGTCCTATAAAAGGCAACCTCAATGCCTTCACTAACAAGTGTGGAGACCTCTGAAAATTCCTGAAAACTCTCCAGCTCTGAATTTCCCTCTAAAAATCCTTTTCTTCAAGTCTGAATTTCAAGTTTGAATTTCAAAATCCTAAGAGGTTCAAATTTGAAGTCATCTAGTTCTAAACCTTCTTTAGATCTTAATTTTTTGTAAAAATCCAAAAACAAACAAAAATACAGTAAAAAAATTCAAAAATATACTGTTACATTGAAGTTTTAGCTGGTTAATCTGAATTTCTAGTGTTCTGGACTCAATTGCAAGTCATTTTGGAGTTTATTCAAGTTATTTTGGATGCTCTTAATTGCTGAAGGTTTTCTGGGGTTGCTAGATTCAATTTCAAGTTTATTTGAGTTTATTCAAGTCGTTTATGGTTGATTTCTTGGTTTTTGACTGATGTCAAACTCTTCTTGGATTGTCGAACTCATTCCTGGGCTTTGTGAAGTTGTATCGAACCTGCAATTGTCCTTGTTGCTGTGTTTAATCCTGTTGATTGATCTCTATTGCTGTTGACTCTTGTTCTTTCAATTTTGTTTCATTTTCAGGTACGTTTGAACTTGATCCAGTGTAACTTTGATGTGAAAATGCAATGAAAACTGCTCGCATATTTGCTCCATTCGTACCTGCCTTGACTGTTACGTGTTAATAGCTAAATAGGTGTTAGATGCAATTGTTTAATTTAGTTTAATATTGATCTACATGTACATAAGCCATGGATTGTATAACTGGACTGAACTAGACTATTTTGAGGCTTTTAAATACTTTAGTTGTAGATTGCTGTAGGACTTTAGAATCATGACTGATCCATTTCTAGATTTGTGGTGGCTGTAAACAAAATATGAAGTTGTTTTAAGAACTATGATTCAAATAATGACTATAGTTTGTTACAACTCCACTCGCAGATCTTGACCTTGTAAAGGGTTGCAATCAGTTTTATATTAGATATTAGTAAAACTAATGTCGTGTTTTCAATAATCAATTGAGATGCGGAACTTTAGTATATATTTGAATAAGCATGTTGATGTAAATGCATACGGAAAACCAGTATAGCTATGTACGTTCCAGGAATAAAGTGTACAAATAAGATTCCAAATCACTCTTTAACTTTGAGATTAGATTGTGGTTGGCTTTACATGTTTAGACGAGTTTTCTTCATCCAATTGCTGTACGTGTTCAGTTGGCAAAAATAATTTGGTTCAGTTCTTAAATAATAATCATCCATGGCTATAGTATAGAAATTAGGAAAAGAGACTAAAATTTCCTGTGTTAAGCTATGTTTTTGACTGAAGTTAGAATCAGAAATTAGCAACGTCTTGGGCCTGTTTTTCATTTGTGCAAGGCCCACAACTGGGCAGTTCTCTTTGCATGAGCAGGGCGGAATCAGTTTAAGGCCATTTTTAAGCCCAAATTTGTATTAAGCCAAAACTCTTTCAAAAATTATATTAGGAATTAGGGAATTAATTCACAAATATAAAATTGGGTTTTGAATTAGGTAGTGGGTTCAAGCTAAAAGGGTTTTCTCTTTTGTTTGAATTCGGACTTGAATTCAAGGCCCGAATTTATATTTATGAATTAATTGGCCTTTTAGAGATAAATAATAAATAGAAAATTTTAGTTTGCTTTAGGTTGGCCTTTAAATAATAAAATGAGATGAGCCTCGCCAAATAAAAATGCATAAATTGCGGGGCCCTCATTAATTACTTAATAAAAAAAATACTTAGAGATTCGGGACGGGCTGTTTAGCGAATTTCACGGCCTTCCCAAAAGATAACAACACGTTAGTCTCTTTAGACGCGATTCTAATAAAATTACATTCCTAAACTCGGGTGTGCATTTCATGCGATCCTAATCCAAATCCAAAAATATTGAATAAGAATGTGTCGAGGATCCGGGTGTATTTCATCTGACGTGGTCCAAAAATACGTTTTTAAACGACATTCACTTTCGTAAAAATAATTAAAAAACGGTAAATAATTATAAAATTGCACTATAGATTGGAGCATGTAAAAAATTAGATTTTTAGCCATTTATAATAATTTAAGCGATCGTGCTAGAACCACGGGATCCGGGGGTGCCTAACACCTTCTCTCGGGTCAACAGAAATTTTTTACACAGAATTTCTGGTTCGCAGACTCCAATTGGGAAGTCAAAATTTTCCTCGATTTGAGATTTAAATTAAACCGGTGACTTGGGACACCAAAAGCCAACCCTATTCCAAGTGGCGACTCTAAAAAATAAATAAATAATCTCATTTCGAATAATGTCACTTTAAATGGAAAAACTCCCTTATACATTATCCTTCGGGGTAGGTGTGTAAAAAAGGAGGTGTGACACATGTGATAACAAAAGTGATTTTAAACAAAGTTTATTATATTAATCGATGACTATTCACTGGAATTCCCGAATAAATGTAGTCTACTCTAACTAATTTCCACCAATGGATAATAGGATAGCACCATAAATAGTCATTTGAAGTGTAAATCTTTCACATCCTAATTAGTAATTTGATATTTAAAAGGACTAAAATACATTTATATATATTACAAAAATTCTTCATATTGGCCACCAAAGAATATAGTGCAGTGAATGAAACTATTTTTCCTTAACCAGAAGTCTTAAATTCAAGCCCTGAGTACGAAAAAATCCTTGGCATGGAGTGCTTCCCCCCGAATGGGACCCTACGCGGTACGGATCCGGATATAATTGTGCTCTAATGCGAAAAACATACACCGGATGAAAAACCAATAAAAAAGCGTTATTTCACCTTCTCCGCATATATAAGTTAAATCCTTGTAATAGTACTCCCTCCGATCCAAAATAAGTAATTTTGGCCTTTTTTTTTGGTCCAAAATAAGTGATTTTTCCAGATTTCAAAAATGAATTAATTATTTTTTTCCTACATTGCCCTTGGAGTAAATAGTGTTGGATTATGTGTTAGAAATGTGAAGAGATAGTAAATGTTAATATGGTTAATTTCATAGTTAATTAATATTAAAAGGTGAATTTCTTAACTTGTATGAAACAACAACCCAGTATAATCCCACTTAGTGGGATCTGGGGAGGGTAATGTATACGCAGACTTTACCCCGACCCTGGGGTAGAGAGGCTATTTCCAAATAGACACCCGGCATCCTTCCCTCCAAGAACTTTCCACATTGCTCTTGGGGAGACTCGAACTCACAACCTCTCGGTTGGAAGTGGGAGTTGCTTACCATTAGAGTAACCCCTCTTGTCTTAATTAATTTATATGAAAACAGCTAAAAAAATTACTTATTTTGGACCGCGGGGAGTATCAACGAAGGTTGACAATTAATTACACCAGTACCCACCGTGGAGTGAGGAACAAGTAGAAATGCATTTTGTGAATTCGATGTTGGAAACAGACATATAAACAAGTTTTTAAATATTATGGTTAGAGGCTCAATGAATGCGCACGGGAATAACACGATTTCTATCTATTCTAAATTATTTTTTTATAATACATCGTTCAAATGTCATGTTCATATGCTTAAGTTTTCTTTTCTCTACATTATTTAGTACTTTCAAAAAATGTCTTTTCTTTTAATAGACTTAATTAATTGCTAATTAGATGTGACCATAGTTAACATCGATGTGTGAGCTAAATGGATTCAAACTCAATTTTAAGCAGCACTATAATTTATAAATTGAGAATTATACATTAGATTCAGAAGAGGAAATTGAATTATAAGGAAAAAAAATATTTAAAACAGGTCCAGTCAAGAAAACGGCCTAGATAGGATGGCAAAATACTCAAAATCTGCTGCCCTTTTTTCCAGGGAACTGACTTTGAAAGCAGTTGATACACAATATGATTGATTAGATTTGGTTGTCAGCCCCATCAATGCGGTAAATATTTACTTAGTGTTTACACAAAATTAAATAATTTAATTTAATAATTTTACAATGTAATAATGCACATTATTTAGCAATTGCTAAGTAATAACTTGGGTGTATATATATTAATTTGATGTAAACACCTGTATAGGTTAAAATATGTTCATATTTAATGATCGCATGAAAAAGCGATACATGGAACCGAAGACAAAAGACAATCGAACCCGAAGGCAATAATCTTGTTTGTCATCAGAGAGAATGATATTCATAAAGATAAAATAAATGTCTGACATTTGGTAGAATTCAATAAAGAATATTCTACAGCATTAAGTACACGATTCGTTCCACAGAATATGGCATTCGCTTCCCACCATTACGTATCCTTTAATGACCCTCATAATTATCATTTTGGAGGGGCTTGATCCTAGGACCTTGTTCCCTAGATGTAGCTATAAATAGTGAAATCTACCATCAGACACACAAATTTTCCGGCAAGCATACACTATATTCTATTAAAGCTCAAATAACATTTTACTTTCTTACTTATTTATATTGTTCTTACTGCCTCCGGTAACTCTGCACCCGGAACTGAGATATCTGCCGTTTATTTCAATTTCAAGGCTAAGTATTATATTTTTGTCTGATTTATCTATTATTTTTGGGTCAATTCGATTCACTTCTCTATAAGCCACGTATAAATTTAACAATACTATTTTATAGGTAAACCGTTTGGCGCCCACTGTGGGGCATAAGCAGTCGTGTAATTGAATTGATTCATGTATCTATTGCTAACTTGTTTGATTCTTTGTTCTGAGCAACAATCATTAAAAATGGCAGATAATGTGGCAACAACACATACACTGTTGGGGCCTAAGAAAATCAGCCTTAGCATAAAGATTCCATTAGCGATATTCGTAACGAAGGAAACGAGACCACACCAGTCCACGACTGCTGATATTCACGACATGTTCGAGAGACAACTTCCGATGATGCTGAAGACGAGCACGTCGTCGAAACAGTAAGGATCTTGAAGGAGCAACAAGAGGCCATGATAGGTCATCTTACACAACGGGATCAGATCATGATAGAATTAAAGCAGGCGTTGTCGGGTGCTTCCAACAATGCGAATGGACAAGGTATATTTCTTCCCGGTGCTCCCGCGAATTAGACAACGCTGAGGGTCGATAACAACACACCAAAGGGCAAAGTCGGTTTTGATAGGGTCGGGGGAACAATGGCGGACACAGTAACGACAATGAGATGATCCTTTTAAAATTAAACTCATGTAGTTCATGAGGAAGATAAACGCTCGAATGGATCAAATTCTGGGCGCACAACTAGTGCTTAAAGGCCGAATTCAAATAAGTACACACAATTACAATTTAAACTGAGCGCGAGACTAGAGTTGATCCCGAAGCGGTTCAAAATACAGATGTGCCTATGTATGATGAGACATGAGATCCCAGGAGCATATCACCACCTATACAACGACGGTGAAGGGGAACGATTTATCTTCCGTTGAGACTGAGTCACTCTTATTGAAAAAATTCGGTGAGACCCTTACGAAGGGATCCCTGATATGGTATGCCCGAGCACTCCAAAGAATCCTTCAAGATACTCGCTGACTCTTTCATCAAGGCCCATGCCAGGGCCAGAATGGTACAGGCCCTAAATGCCGTCATATTCAGGATTTCCATAAGAGAGTTCGAGTTGCTGGGCGAGTTTGTGACCAGATTCCAAAAGAAAAGGATGTTGCTACTGGTTGTACCAGACGAGTGGGCGGCTGAAGCATTTACCAAAGGCTTGAATTCGAGAAGTTCTGACGCTTCCCGGAAGTTGAAAGAAAGTTTTCTCGAGCTCCAAGAAACAACTTGGGTAGATGTTCACAACCGATACGAGTCTAAGATAATTATTGAGGATCATCAGCTCGGTTTTCTAGCGTCGGCCAATGGTCGGGACCGGGAGAAGAATTGAGAGAAATCAAAAGATGATTTTGACACAGATCGAAGAACTTTAATGGGTCGATTTTTGCCCAATGAACGTGCCGAAGGATGCGACAGAGGTTTCTAATCAGCGGATAGATTCACCACCGATAAGAGAATTAATCGCGGCCGAAATAACCAGTCATTGCATAACAAGGAAATGTCAGGTTATCAAGATTCTTCCTACCCCTGAATTTCCAAATATAACTTCAACGTCGACGTAGTGGAGCTGATGTCGGCTATGAGAAACATTAAAGAAGCACGGTTCCCGAAGCCATTGAGATCTGATCCCAGCTAAAGGGATCCTAATTTGTGGTACGCATACCACGGGACAAACGGTCACCAGATTGGGGATTGCCGGCATCTACGCGAAGAGGTGGCAACTCTGCCGAAAAATGGCCATCTCAGGGAATTTTTAAGTGATGGGGCTAAAAACAACTACGGTCGCAATCGTGATAACGCAGAACCTTCAAATGCAGGAAGATCCTCCGCGCCTGACGATCAACATGATTTTTGGATGGATCGAGATTAATGGGGTTACATTCTCGGCAGCAAAAAAGACAAAGGTGTCAGTGACCCATAGCAAGAGGCTCCGGGAAGTCGCTGAAGACGACATTACCTTCTCAGAGGAAGATACAGATGGATTGCTACTACTGCACTATGATGCATTGGTAATTTTGTTGAGTGTCTTAAATTTTAAAATTAAATGTGTTTTGGTAGACCCAGGAAGTTCAATCAACATTATATAATGGAGGGTGTTGGAGCAAGCCAAGCTCACCAGAAGCATCATTCCGGCCACAAAAATCCTCGCCTTGTTCAACCTATCAAGTTTAACAACCCGAGGAGAAATCTTGTTGCCCACGAATGCCGAAGGGATGATGAAGACGATCCTTTTCAAGGTAGTGGACGGCAATATGGGTTACAATATCATCATAGGAAGATCATAGTTGCATGAGATGAAGGCTATGCCATTAACATATTATCAGTCGTTGAAATTTCCAACTCCCGAGGGGGTTAAACAAATAAGAGGCGACCAACCGGTAACGATAGAAATGAATAAAATCTCAGTTTCCGATAGCAGAGGGAAATATCATGCAGCATAGCAATTACAAGAACCGACACCTGCTCCCAAGTCGAGCAAAGACAACTAGGGGAGGAGTCGTCATAATCCTATCAAGTGCCGAGGTATTTCCAGGTACCAGAAGAGATGGACGCAACAAAGTACACATCCGAAGAACTTGAACAAGTCGCATTATTCAAAAAGTTCCTAGAGAGAAAGTTCCAGTTGGGAACAAGACTGCTCCCTGAACTCAGGTCTGGATTTATTGAATTTCTTAAATTTAATTTTAATTATTTTGCATGGTCGTATGCGGATATGACAGGTATCCCGCCGAAAGTGGTTGTGCACAAACTAAGCCTGGATCCCAACATACTCCGGTAAGATAAAAAATGTCCTATTGCTGAGTTCAGGAATAAATTCATCAATGAAGATGTTGCATGTTTGCTTGATATTGGTTCAATCCGAGAGGTAAAGTATCCTGACTAGCTAGCTAATGTTGTAGTAGTTTTGAAGAATAATAGATTTTACATGTGTGTAGATTATATGAATTTAAATATGGCATGCCTAAAAGACTCGTTCCCATTACTAAACATTGATCAAATTATTGTTTCAACGGCCAGACACGAGTTAATTAATTTCCTCAATGCTTACTCCGGGATAACCAAATCAAGATGAACTCGGAGGATCAGGAAAAAAATTCATTCATAACAAACTTTGGCACATATTGTTACAATGTGATGCCTTTCGGGCTAAAGAATTACGGAGCCACGTATCAGCTGCTTGTGAACAAAATATTTGAAAAGAAAATAGGGAAAACCATGGAAGTTTACATAGATGATATGATTTTTAAGTCTTTAAATGTAAGTGATCGTCTTAAACACTTGCAAGAAACTTTTAACATCTTAAGGAAGCATAACATGAAGCTTAACCCCGAGAAGTGTACTTTCGGGGTCAGTTCCGGTAAGTTTCTAGGATTCCTGGTGTCACAAAGGGGGATCGAAGTTAACCCCAATAAAATCAAAGCCATCCCTGTAACGACCCGATCGGTTGTTTTGAGCTCTAGCACGTAGTTTAGCAGTCTGAGGCCATGAACAATTTCATTTCAGGTATTATGACTTGCATGCGTGGTCGGAATTGAATTTCAGGAAGGTCAGAGTTGATTTGGAAAGAGAATTCTCATTTAGAAAGCTTAAAGTTGAAAGAATTAGCTAGGATTGGAATTTTGAGTAAACGACCTCAGAATCGGGATCTGAAGGTTCCAGTAGGTTCGTATTATGATTTCGGACTTGGGCGTATACCGGATCGAGTTTTGGATGACCCGGGAGCATTTTGGCGCCTATTGTGGAAAGTATCATTTTGAAGGAAATTTCATAAGTTTGGCTTGAAGTGTATTTCAGTGTTATCGATGTCCGTTTGGGATTTCGAGTCTGTGAATAGCTCCGTATGGTAATTGTGGAGTTGGGAGCGCGGTCGGAAGTGAAATCGGAGGTCCATAGGTCATTTTGCAGCCATTTGGCTAAAGATAGAATTTTGAAGGTTTTTGAGAAGTTTGACCGTAAGTGGACTTTTTGATATCAGGTTCAGAATCCGATTCCAAAAGTTGGAGTAGGTCTGTATGTGGAATATGACATGTGTGCAAAATTTGAGGTCAATTAGACGTAATTTGATAGGTTTAAGCATCGAAAGTAGAAGTTGGAAGTTCTAAAGTTCATAAAGCTTGGATTGGGGGTTGATTCATGATTTTAGCATTGTTTGATGTGATTTAAGGCCTCGAGCAAGTCCGTAATGTGTTTTGGGACTGGTTGGTATGATTGGTTTGGTTCCCGGGGGGCCTCGGGTGGATTCCGGATGATTAATGGATCAAATTTGGAAGTTGAAGAATAGTTAAAGGTATGTTGGTTCTGTCATAACCGCATCTGCGGTTCTAGGACCGCAGATGCGGTCAAGGTTCCGCAGAAGCGGGACCGCATCTGCGGAAGGCTGGTCGTAGAAGCGGAAGAGTGACATCTTGGAGTGGACCGCAGATGGGGTCAGGGTTCCGCAGAAGCGGGACCGCATCTGCGAAAGGTATGTCGCAAAAGTGAAAAAGGGGCAGCCTAGGGAGGACCGCAGAAGCGGCATTTTAACCGCACCTGTGGAACCGCAGAAGCGGTCAAGGGACCGCAGGTGCGGAAATGGCTGAGGTAGTGAGGTCTTTTAAGATCCGGGGTTTGGGTTCATTCCAACCCCATTTTCTTCCATTGGAGCTGATGGGGAGCAACTTTGAGGTGCCATTTTTATCATTTTTCATGAGGTAAGTAATTTATGCTAGCTTTGAGTTAAATACAAAGTTTATATATGGATTTAGACAAGGAATTTTTGGAAAAACTTAGGATTTGAGGGAAGACCTAGAAATTTGATAATCTTGGATTTTGATCACGATTTTGGGTATGGAATTTAGAGAAAATCGTATATTTGAGTTCGTGAGTTTATGGGTAAAGTATATCTTCGAAATATTTTGTATTTTCGGGCACGTGGCCCCGAAGGCATTTTCGTCAACTTTTCGATCGGGGTTAGGAATTTCTACAAATTGGATTATAATGAGTAATTAAGTATATATTAATGAATTTTCATAATTATTGGCTAGTTTCAGAGCTTTGTGCATCGATTGGAGTCTTCGGAAGAGCGTGGAATGTCGGTTATGGATCTTCGGAGCGAGGTGAGTCTCCTTTCTAATCTTGTAAGAGGGAATTATCTTCATAGGTGAAATAATTGATTATGTGCTCCTATTTGTGGGGGCTACATACGCACGAGGTGATGAGAGTCCGTACGTAGCTACTATTATGCTATTGTCCGGATAGTTAGGACCCAAAAGCATGCTATACTTGGATTATTTACTAACCTATCAATAACTTGAACTGCTTAAACCACATCGAATTAGTAAACGAATTTCTAAAAGGGTTTAAACTTAATTTTCCTAAGTTATTAAAAAGAATTGGCTTTTTTTGGATAATTGCTCTATGTTGACTTCTTGATTGCCTGGCTGTCTGTGTGTGTTTATTTTGGAATGGGCCGAATGCTTCGGCAGATTAAATAGATGCATCTATAGGTACATCGTCGACCCTCGACAAGTGCACAATTTACATTTCTGTTGGAGCGGGCCGTCGACCTCGGCATAATATGCGCATGCTTGTATTGCTGCCTTGAACTTAATTAAGTATTATTGCCTCTTCGTGGCTTAAAAATATTTGGATAATTACGAAAAGGAATTTTGGAAATTTCCTATAAAAGAATTAATTATTTACTTGTTTCCTTCTATTTGGACTAAAATTATGTTTATATAAATCCATAATTTAATGTATTACTGATCTCATTATTGGACCACTAGTATGTGTCGAAGTCGACTATCTCGTCTCTACTTCTTCGAGATTAGGCGGGATACTCTTTGAGTACACATTGTTTACGTACTCATACTACACTTCTATGCATTTTTGTTGCACGGGTTTATACAACTCTAGTGTCTTAGTGGCATCTCGACATGGTTGGCATGGAGATAGGTGAGTTGTATTTTCTCGAGGCGATCCGCAGTCAGCAGAGTCTCTTCAATTATCTGTATCTATTTTTTGTCCCATATTGTGTTCCGGACAGTTATTGTACTTTATTCGATTTCTTAGAAATTACTCATGCACTTGTGACACCGGGTTTTGGGATAGTTTGGAAGTATTTTTTAATGACTGCTTATTATTTAAATTTGACCGAGGCAATTATCTTTTAAATTACTAAATTTTGAAGGAAAATCCTAGATTTCAAAGGTAGTAGAACGAGAATTTGATTAAGTAATTTGGTTGGCTTGCCTGGCAGCAGTGTCCGGCGCCATCGCGACCCTTGGTGGATTTTGGATTGTGACAACATGGTATCAGAGCACTAGGTTCCTAGGGTCTCACGAGTCATCAACAAGTCTAGTAGAGTCTCGCAGATCGGTATGGAGATGTCTGTACTTATCCTTGGGAGGCTGCATGACTGTTAGGAGTACTTCCCTTCTTGATTCCTTATCATGCGATTTGATCCTTGGAGGCGTATGCCTTTAATTCATTCCTACTCAATCTTACGCGACGCAAAGCACTTGTTATAAATCGAGAATTGAAGAATCATAATGGTATTACGGATGTGGTGCGGGATGTTTCTTCTGGTGTAGTTGATTGGACTATTATCGTCGCCTTATGTAAGGATATTTTAATGTTTCAGCTCAGTAACGGTACTTCTGAGGGATTTGGGGCTAGGCACAAGTTTCCATGATGCCTATGAATGACTGTTCCGCAGTAGTGATATGATGGAAGGATGTTTGCCCACGTGTCGGGGCAGTGAATGACTTGAAGGGAGGTTTACTCAGTGCTTAATCAAGAGATTCAGTATTTTATTCCCGGCAGGGGAAAGGCAAGCGGACTAAGGATGGTCAGATGTGGGCTGGTGGAAGTAATGAGACTTGGTATTTGCAATCGTGGTGGAGCTTTCTTCTATGATAGGGTATCGTTCTCCTAATTGAACGTACTAAGTTTGTCGGTGTTATGATCTGCTACAATTCGCCTTTGGGGCAAGATATTGTGAAATAGTATTGGAGATACAATTGTCAAATATTGCAGGGTACGGTGGTTCAGGATTGAATCAGTATTTCTAATGTTGACGGTTCGATAAAGATGACCTTCGGAAAGGTTTAAAGTTAGCAGCAATTGTGGTTTCAAGTGCCACGAAGATAGATTTTTTATTTAAGACAACCACTGAATATCAAAGGACGAGGAAGGACATGTGGGAAGCGTCAGGCGGTGTTCAAAATTCTAAAAAGGCCAGGTATATGAAGCGAAAGTCGAGTAGTCGATTAAGGGCATGAGTTCCGCCAAAGTGGAAGCGTGGCGGAGTAGCATATGGGATTTGCAATGGGATGACCACGTACCTTAAGGAGAGTTTGGTGAGATTTGAGGATATTAGTGCTTGGTTATTGGAGTCTACAGATCTAATTTGAAGTAGGGGTTCTTGTGCGGCAGGAGATTTAATATAACGGAAATGAGCCGCTTAAATGAAGAAGGATGCGGCATAACTTTGAATTGGAAGGATGTTGCTGCACATTTAAATGATGTCCGCGAGGGGTAAATGGACTAGTGCAGTTGGAGAGTGAGCTCAGACTCAGGATGGGTTATTGATGTCGTAGTGATTGTACCCCGTGTAGCAGCGTTGGTAGATGCTGGGGAGAGCTTTCTATAGGTGGGTTACCCAAGTGAGCGGGTTCGTGGTCGCGTGGTTGGTGAGGCTTCTACGAAGAATTCTATCGGTTATATAACAAAGAGATCGGTTGTGCAAATGTGTTGATGAGTCAGAATATAAGAATGGGGTTTTACATGAAGATTTCGAGAACTTTGGCGGTTGATTGCGCAAGGTTATGTCAATAAGAGATAAAGAGGATGGGTGAATTCCAGATTTGTGAAATAATGGCTTCAAGCTAAGTGGGAGAGTCCCACCGCTTATGATTGTGTTGCATGGTTAACTACTTGCGAGATTTTTGGTTATTAGCATATCAATGGGCTATTTCAGCTACGGGAAGAGAATATAAGTGGTAATTTGAGCTAAGAAATTAGAAAAGGTGTGCTATCGTTGGCCTTATTGGCCCATGTTCAGAGTTGAGAGTGATTCTGTCGGGTGCTCCGTCGAGAGGGTATGCTTGTGCTAGAAGAATCATGGAGTTGATTATATTCAGGCCAAGTCAGAGCGGATGACCCCGGTGGATTCAAAGAGGTAAAGTGTGGTGCCTAATAGTTTCGAGCCTATAGGTACGGTTAAGAACCAAGCTTGGTAGCAGCCTATGAGAAGAGGCACAAAATGTTCTATGATGTTTTGACTTGCGATGTGGCGATTGGTAGGTACGAAATGGTTCATGGGATTTGAGACAGCATGGTCTCGTGACTTAGGGTCACTCGGGGTGAGTGTATATGGAGTGTTTAAGTGTTGAATGGGGTTATCATTGTTTCCATGGCAATCAAGGACAATTGGAAGAAAATGTATTGGTTAGCCATAGTCGAATTGGCATGTTGCTGGTAATGATTAGTTCTTTCAGCGTGATAAAGTTATGCAAGTGAATTGTGACGGTGCGTGCGAGGCTTGTCGGCCGCCATAGTTAGTGTTATTCAGAAAGTATTCTACCGTTGTGGCCTGTTATGTGGAGTTAGGCCACGGAAGGGCTATGATGGGTTGGACCACTACTTAGATGTTTGCATATTCTACGATTATGAGAATTTACCTATGCGTTGCTATGTTCCTCCTGAAGTGAGTTCAGTGAAAAACTTTTATGTGATGAAGTGTTAACCTATTAGTGGTTCTGGAGTTATGATGAAGAATCATGTCCTATCGTATATCGGCACGTTGGGTGCAGTGAGTGGTATGGAATTTGAAGTGAGGATCAAGGTTGCAGTCGGTGTTGACAATGATGTCACAATCTCGGATGAGCAGGAAAGCAGTTTCGATGTTTAAAGTAAGTTGGTATTGTCTTCGGTGTCACCTGAGATCGGTGTTTTGTAAAAGGGGATTGTATCTTGGTTAATGATTCTTGATCGCCTTTCAGCGTTGGTGCGACCGGTGGTTTGGAGGTATGGCCCAAGTAATTGTTATGGTAGGTTGTGGGAGTGTGTCCCACGAAAGGTTGTATAAGTGTGGCAGGCAGTCACTGGATCGATTAAGACAAAAAAAACAAATATGAAGGTTATGATAATATTGTTAATTTGAGAATTTATGCCTAGAGGGCACTCTGGTTATTGGGTTATGGACTGTGGAGGTTCGCTCCAGCTATGAGGGTTGTTCTTATGTGTTATGAGAAGAAATGAGGGTTATTATGGACCTTCGAAAGGTTATTAGCCTATCCAGTGCAATTAGAATCGGCTTGAGGTCGGTGGATGGATTCAAATGTGAATATGGGCTCTATATCAGGCCAAACGTGTTCAGTTCAGTATTGCGCTCCTTATGGAAGAGTAGTCAGGGTGTTATTTCGTTTCCAGATATTTCATGTAGTGATGCATTGCGCCGTGTGAGTTGTGAGACGGCTTAAGAAATTGCTTATGTGTTGAGGATCCATGTAGAAATGATGTTATATGAGCCAAATGGCTCTTGAGATTCAGATTGTATGTCGCACCTCAGTTGTGCTTGAGTTTTGTAGGTTGTAGCGCTATATGTCCCCTCAGGGATGGCATTATGCACCTAGCGTGCTTGTGACCGAAATTTGATATTTTATCATAATGAGCAAATTTAGCTCGATGTGCAATCTCCTTATGCGAGATCTATGTGTGGATCGGGTGGCATGTCGCCATGGGTATGTTATTTGAATCGGGTTGCGTGCCGCAACAGTATGATGTTGAGTATAGTTTTCTATATGCTATTTTTGTATGTTTCGCTTCCTATTTTCTACGGAAAGTCCGTATTAGTGCAGGAGTTAGGTAATTCCTTCCAGAGTTTGATTTACTTTTGTATCGCGTATGAATTGGTGGCCTATTGGCACATGGTAGCATCATATGAGACTTTTCATAATGTCTGGGGTGGCTTATTGCCTGAGTAGTTGTATCGGATGAGACGAGATCCCTTGTTCTAGGATCAGTGCAATCCGACTATATGAAGTGTATTATGGAGATAAGGCCATTATTTGGTTCAGAATGAGGTGATGGTTTTTGTCAGGGGTATAGACCTAATGATTTGTTGAATTGGCAGTTGATTATGAATTTCTGCACATCTCTTCCATCATGGCGGTATTATAAAGGTTAGAGTAAGTCCTTTGTAGGTCATGGGGTGCAATGGGCCCCTCAAATTAGTAGGATTTTGACTAAGTTGATCAGAAAAAGGTTATTGTGGTCCGGTGAGTAAAGTGATGCTAGGCGTGAACTCAGCAAAGTTATGTATCCATTTTTGGGTACGGCGTGTAGTGATTGATACGGTGATCGTATGTTGGAAACATGCCTAGCATTGAGTTCTGGATGTTGGAATTGGACTCTAAGGCTTATTTGCTTGAATAAGAGGAAATATTGTCAGAATTGATCGAGCTAATGTGCTCAACTGAGTTGTGGTAGCACATGAAGGTGCATGAGGTATTCAACGATGATTTTAGACTACTTCAGTGTAGTTCTCAGCACGTTCGAGGACGAACATATATTTAAGTGGGAGAGAATGTAATGACCCGACCAGTCATTTTGAGCTCTAGCACGACGTTTAGCAATCTGAGGCCATGAACAGCTTCATTTCAGGTATTATGACTTGCACGCATGGTAGGAATTGAATTTCAGGAAGTTCAGAGTTGATTTGGAAAGAGAATTCTCATTTCGAAAGCTTAAAGTTGAAAGAATTAGCTAGGATTGGAATTTTGAGTAAACGACCTCAGAATCGGGACCTGAAGGTTCTAGCAGGTTTGTGTTATGATTTCAGACTTGGGCGTATACCGGATCGGGTTTTGGATGACCTGGGAGCATTTTGGCGCCTCTTGTGGAAAGTATTATTTTGAAAGAAATTTCATAAGTTTGGCTTGAAGTGCATTTCAGTGTTATCGATGTCCGTTTAGGATTTTGAGTCTGTGAATAGCTCTGTATGGTGATTCTCAAGTTGGGAGCGCGATCGGAAGTGAAATCGGAGGCCCTTAGGTCATTTTGGAGCCATTTGGCTAAAGATAGAAATTTGAAGGTTTTTGAGAAGTTTGACTGGAAGTGGACTTTTTGATATCGGGGTCGAAATCTAATTCCGAAAGTTTGAGTAGGTCCGTAATGTGCTTATGAATTGTGTGCAAAATTTGAGGTCAATTGGACGTAATTTGGTAGGTTTAAGAATCGAAAGTAGAAGTTGGAAGTTCTAAAGTTCATAAAGCTTGGATTGGGGGTCGATTCTTGATTTTAGCGCTGTTTGATGTGATTTGAGGCCTTGAGCAAGTCCGTAATATGTTTTGGGACTGGTTGGTATGATTGGTTGGGGTCCCGGGGGGTGGGGGGTGGGACTTGGGTGGATTTCGGATGATTAACAGATCAAATTTGGAAGTTGAAGAATAGCTGAAGGTATGCTGGTTCTGTCATAACCGCATCTGCGGTTCTAGGACCGCAGATGTGGTCAATCCACCGCAAAAGCGGATTTTTGTCAAAAGCTCAAGGACCGCAGATGCGGTCAAAGTTCCACAGAAGCGGGACTGCATCTACGGAAGGCTGGTTGCAGAAGCGGAAGAGAGGCAGCTTGGAGTGGACCGCAGATGCGGTCAGGGTTCCGCAGAAGCGGGACCGCAAATGCGGAAGGTATGTCGCAGAAGCGAAAAAAGGGCGGCCTCGGGAGGACTGCAGAAGCGACATTTTAACCGCACCTGCGGAGCCGCAGAAGCAGTCAAGGGACCGCAGAAGCGGAAATGGCTGAGGTAGTGAGGTCTTTTAAGATCCGGGGTTTGGGTTCATTCCAACTCCATTTTCTTCCATTGGAGCCGATGGGGAGAAACTTTGAGGTGCCATTTTCATCACTTGTCATGAGGTAAGTAATTTATGCTATCTTTGAGTTAAATACAAAGTTTATATATGGATTTAGACAAGAAATTTGTAGAAAAACTTGGGGTTTGAGGGAAAACCTAGAAATTTGATAATCTTGGATTTTGACCACGATTTTAGGTATGGAATTTAGAGAAAATCATATATTTGAGTTCGTGAGTTTATGAGTAAAGTATATCTTCGAAAAATTTTGGATTTTCGGGCACGTGGACCCGAGGGCGTTTTCGTCAACTTTTCGATCGGAGGTTAGGAATTTCTACAAATTGGATTATAATGAGTAATTAAGTATATATTAATGAATTTGCATAATTATTGGCTAGTTTTGGAGCGTTGTGCATCACATTTGCGTTATGCATGGCATTGCTCAACAAACACTCTCCCGATAAAGCTTGTATCTTTTCCCTATCATTTTTTGAAGCCAAGCTTCAAGCAGTTTGCAAGTTCCACTAGCCGGGACATCAAATGGCACCCGGTAGAAATTGAGAGTGTAACGCTCCTCCTCTTTTGAGGATCTTATGAGGGGGTAGCATAATTTTTCCCCAGGTTCCCATGAACTAGGGACTGGGGAAGAGAGACGTCATCCTGTCGGGCAACTGCGATCGGTGGAGATGAGTAGCAATTGCTGGTGGCAAAAATGGAGTTGGTGAGGAAGGAGATGAAGTTGATGGCGTTGAAGGATGAGAAGTGTTTGTGGCAAGCGTAATGCTGGTTGTTGGTTGCTCATCAATTAAAGATGGCAGGTACCCGATACTCAGCCCCACGGTACCGGGCATGGCGATTGGGATTCGAAAACGGGAGTTGGCATTCTCCACCATATCATACTCCCTAGGGTGCCGAGGCATCGTCCTTGGTTGGTGTAACTTACTTAATAGATTGAGCATTCTGTTGAGCCGAGGAAGGTCATCGTCTTCTATGTAGAGAAGCCCCCTCCTCTCTGGCTTCTCCTTCATCGTTGATCACCATAGTGTCTATGTTTAGTTCGGGCGTGGGGCTCTTCACCACAACTTTCGGAGACGACTCATGTGCGACACTTTTTGCCTTTTTATTTTTTTTCCCGTCCGCAGAGGAACGTCTTCTTTTTGGTTGCTTGTTCTTCAATCGGGGACTTTGAGAAGAAGCACTTGCACCAGAAGTAGGCTCGGAGACACCTGTTCTTGTAAAAGCCTCCTACAACAACCTCGCCGCGTTAGTAGGATTTGCCAAAACATCCTCATCGGGGAGGACAACTGAGCCCTGGGTAGACCGGAATTCAACTGGAGAGAAAGTTTAATCAACTTCCTTATATGAAAAATAAAAACAATATGAGTTCAATTTACCATGATTTTTGGCCTTTTACCCATATTTAAAGGCCAGTTCCTTCTACGTCCAAAATTTTTTGGACCAACTGATCCAAGCCTTTAACCCCAGGTGATACCCACCGAGTTGCTGAAATAAACGAAAGAAGAAGGGTCAATAACGATACGGGACAATCTTTAATGGAAGAAAAGACAAATGGTGAATTTATGAGTGCGGTTCCATAATTTCGGAAAAAATGAAGTCGTGTCCAGAATGATGTCACTAGTGGCAACTGCAACGAACTGTTCCATCCACCCACGATCGTTGTCATTATCCATCCTGGATAGCAGAGCATGGTGTCCATGCTTGATAAAATATATCATTCCCCCGCAGAAAATCATAACGGAATAAAGATTCTTTAATCGAGCTAGCGTTAGTTAGCTCCTCTCCCGTCCCTAGAATATACGCTAAAGACAAGCGACTATCCTCTACATAGAAGGACTTACTTGTGCCAGGCATACCCGGTAGCGGCTGCAAAACTCCATGATGATAGAGTCAACCATTCCACTCAAAGAGAATGGCCCCAAAGTGAAGGGGTACGTACAAAAATACGTAAAACCATTCTTGGATAAGGTTATCCGCTCTGCTAGATCAAGAATGATAATATCTGAATCTTTGCAATGCCAGTCTTCCTTCATAATAGGAATACTGGAAGGAATGATAGAAGAAGGGTGTACGCTTACGCCCTACGTACGAGGGTGAACGGAAGGATACTTTTCTTCAAAGTCCTTAGTTGTGACAAGACTCTTTGGGATGATGGTGCTCACCGTAGGAGGAGCATCATCATCAGCTTTACCTTTGTTCTTTGAATAACTAGGTTTTTTTTGAAGAAGCTGTTTTTATCAGAAAAGAAGGGAGAGTTTCTCTGAAGAAGAAGGTTAATGAAAAGATGAAGACAAAGTGCAAGTTGAGTAAAGAGAGTTTGAGAAAGTTTGTAGAATTAGGAATTGTAAACGAATAAGTTTGATATGAATAAGTAAGGAAATATGCGGCTAAAATCGTGGCTATAATTACCTCGATAACCGAAAAAACTGATGTTAAATCGTGGGGTGACGCGTGTTAGCGGCATTAAATGCGAAGAGACGTGTGTCTAATCAATTGTCAGAAACTTTTCAGAGGGGGTCGGAGAATTTCTCGCCAAAAAGGTATCTCTACCAACTTCCCGGTGACACGAAGTTATGTCACCGAAAATCAGGGGGACTATCTATATGGGGTAAAATATGTTCATATTTAATGATTGCATGAAAAAGCGATACGTAGAGCCGAAGGCGGAAGACAATCGAACCCGAAGGCAATAATATCGTTTGTCATCGAAGAGAATAAGAATCACAAAGATAAAAATAAATGTTTGTAATCCGGTAGCATTCAATGAAGAATATTCTACAATATTAAGCGTATGATTCGTACGGAGAATATGCCATGCACCGCCCACCGTTACACATTCTTCAATGGTCCTCATAATTGTCATTTAAGAGGGGCTTGATCCTATGACATTTTTCCCTAGGTGTAGCGATTAATAGTGAGCTCTACCATCATTGTAAGACACACGAATTTTCTGGAAAGCATACACTAAAGCTCAAATAACATTATACTTTCGTGCTTATTTATATTTTTCTTATTGCCTCCGGTAGCTCTATATCTGGGACTAAGATATCTGCCGTATATTTCAGTTTCAAGATTAAATCTTATATTGTATAATTTATCTATTATTTTTGGATCAAATCGATTCGCTTGTCTATAAACCACGTATAAATTCAACTGTATCGTTTTATGGTTAAACAATACTATTTGCGGATAAATTTTTATTCCTACACAATGAACTCAAATGGGGTTGGTATCGTTGAGGTTACATTATATTAATTCCTTTTTGGAGTAAATAAGCCATATCTTTTTTTTTTCCCCACACCATCTTTCGATTTGTTTATGTTACTCTTGCACATGTATCATACTAATGTTTTCTATATGGTTTTCATTTTATCGAGTGTCCCGGAATAGACAAGCTCATTTCCTTCTAACCTTATCTTTTTTTTTTTTTTTTTCTTATTTCATGAATTTATGGACACATTGATCACTTTATTGTCTATCGAAAACATATCTCTTTATCTTCACAAAGGTTGAAGTAAGGTCGGTATATATTATACCCTCCCCAAACCATACTTTATGAGATTTTATTGAGTATATTATTGTTGTTGTTTTTCTCTTTTATCTTTACTATATTAAAAGCACGTCGTTCGTCTTTTTTATCCTTTTAAAATATATTTTACATTGGACAAAATTGTAAAATCAAAAAACTTTCCTTATATTTAGGATTTCTAAATAAATAAAAAAATTCAATATAATTAAGTATATGATTCTTCTCCTAATAAGGATACAATATATTAAGATGTAAAGGAATACAAAAAAAGTAGGAGGAAATTTTTTTGTTTGTTTCCAACAAGGAAACTTCTCGTTTTGTGTAATATATATATATTTTTTTTGTCCTTATTTAATCATAAAGACCAATTTGGCCTTTATTTTTCTTTCATATGATTTATTTGTTATTTAAAAAATAAAAAATTATAAGAATATTCTTAGAAGCTTGGTTGTTAAATTCGTTAAAATTTACTACGGCATTAGGTTTCGAAATAGTAATTATTGTTGAAAAAAATAGTAATCATTAATTTGTGATAAAAATTAATTATCATAATTTAATTTACAAAAATACCTAAATTACCTTAATGCATATGTTAAAATAAATAAATGGAAAAGGACTTTTATTTTTTGGTAAAAAAGAAACTAATATTATTACTAAGAAAGTTTGTTACATAATTTAACTTTATAAAACATGAATTAGTTACTAAATTCATCTTATAGCTAATAGAATTTTTTATAATATAAAACTAATTATGTAACTAAGTAGGATTAGCGATAAATTTTATTATTTAACTACATAATTTATCTATCGCTAATTTTCTTCTCTTTGTAGTTAACTTGTCTTAGAATACATGGTACCTAGACGACTCTTTTGATATGAAATTAATGTAAAAGAACGAGATACATAATAACACCAAACTTTCAACATTATCTTGGTCGTTGTCATGCTTAGATAGGCCATCTGTTACTTTTTTCGAGTAAGTAGGCTCAATATTTATTATATTCAAGAGCTTATATTTTTAAAAATCTTATTTTTAAGAGCTTATGTTTTTTTAATAATTTTGTATGCATCAATAGAAGGTACACACATCGCGCGCATCCTAGCACGAAACCTCTTAGCGGAACGTCGTTCGCCTTATTTACCCTTTAAAAATAGATGTTATATTGGTTGTAATTATAATTTAATTATTCTACTAATATTTAATACTTTAAAATCAACTAAATGTTGGTCAGAAACTCCTAAATTTTAGGAATTTAAAGCCAAATAAAAATTTACTTATAAATCCTTTCCTTAATAATTTTGTAAAGTAATTATGACTTTTTCTTATGTGTATTAGACAAAATGTATAAAAACGTGTTAGAAATCTACTAATAAAATTTTAGATCTAATTTTAAGTCTTCAAAAATTAAAGATTATTAATAATATGCAGACCAAACTTACAACATTCTCGGTCGAGTGTGAAAATATATATAAATAAGTTTAATATGATATGCTTACGTTTTGAAAATAATAGTATTATTTTAATTTAAAGTAATAAGTACTTTAATTTACTTTGAGTTAATTATTATTTGAATAAGTGGAATACATATTGAAAATTTATACACATATTAAATTACAATACTCGAAAAGTAGAACATAGATAAAATAAATTTATATATTTTAATGAAAATAAATTAGATACATTTAGTCATAAGTAATTTAAGGTAGTAGTTAAAATAGAAAAAATAAAACATAGACATCGAAAGGTTTAAATTGATATTCCTTATTGAATTAGCTGTACATAATTAATATTTTTTGTTAAATAAATTTACACATTTATTTTAATTCAAAAAATATTTATATAATTTTTAAAAGTTTTATACTCATTCAGATAGGTTACACGCGCAACGTGCGTACCGTAAAACTAGTGAAACAAAAAGAGAGAAGAAGTTTAAAAGGAAAAGAATAAAAAAAGAAGGCAATGTTAACCATTTCTAGGTAGAAAGGAAATCTGTATCAATTGAACTTAATTTATGGAAATGAATGGATTGGTCGTGATTTTGAGTTTTTAAATGTTTTATTATCACTACTATTTAGTTGATTTTCCCATCAAGTTAACTATGTAAAACAATATTGAATATCCAATCATAATCATGACAACTCAATCTCTTCAATATTCATATATACACTTCTATATCTTAAAGTTTTCATTTCTTCTTAATTCACTTGCTCGTTACTCCTTATGTTTTTATAAGTTATGTGACAAAATTATTATTTATGGAGTCAAAGACCTTTTTCTTCGATCATATTTTTTATATATAAATATTTTAAGTTATTGACTGTTATAACTTACAATATTTTTTAATAGTTGCTCAATAAGTACTTTGACTGTTATTTTCTAAAAATTAAAGAATCTAAATTCAAATTCACATCTGAAATTAAGTACGTTTGCCCTCCCAGACCTTGCCACATAAAGTAGAACATGGGAATATTTGTTTTCATATTGTTGGACAAAAAAAGAAAAAAAAAGTAAATTCTTTAGCTCTTAAAATAATAAAAAGATCTTGAATCTTTTCTGTCAAGAAAAAGTAAAAAAGGAAAGACAGTTCTACAGTCCCACTGGTAATTATTAATGGAGTTAAAAAGAAATATAGTCTTTTCATGATTTGAGAAAGAAAAAAAATGAATATGAGAAAAAACTCATAAAAATTAACAAAAAAGGAAAAGGACATATCATGTGTAACTGTGATTATACTTCTTAAAATAAATTACTCTATTAAAATGCATGTATTTATGGAAATTTATTACTGTAGTATGCACACGTACGCTACCAGCAGTACAATTCTCACACTCTGCACGATCCCCAAGTGAAGAGTCATAATGTAAGAGTAGAATCAATAGCCAAGAAAAAGAAAAGGACCATATATATATACATGTGTGTGTGTTTTAAATTCTTCATTTTTTAAAAAATAATCTCTCTGACAACAACTGTAAAAGACTAAGGTTTGTAAATTCTTGTGAAATTCCTCTGTTCTTTAGTTTGCATGTGATTCTCTTAGAAAATGGGTGACGAGCACTTGGCCATTCTCCCTTGTGATAGAGCTGTTGAACAGGTTTTCAACTTATTCTCTTCACCCAAATGAGTTTTTCTTTTCTCAGTTTTACACAATTTTCTTCTTTGCTTATTTCTATTCCTTGTTGTTGTTGTTTGGTGTGTCTTTCTCTCTCTCTCTCTCTCTGTTTCATGGCTTGAGGAATGGAAGATAAAAGCCCATAGCTTTTTCCTTGGACCACATGGGAACTTTAGTTTTATCAACGTAAACTACGTAGGAAAAATGAAAAATTGTAATGACAAGTGATATATTTGTGGATTTCTTTAGCATATGCTTTTTCAACAGTTTTTGTTGACGTTATTGATGAATTGTCTCTTCTTGTTTTATTTCCGTCTTCCTGAACCGAGTTTCTATCGGAAACAGCTTCTGTGCGTACACACTGTCCTCCCCGGACCCCACTTTGTAGGATTTTAGTGGGTCGTTGTTATTGTTGTTGTTCTTTAGCATATGCTATTACTTTTTTCTTCAAACTTTTCTATTGCATTGGATCAGAGAAGGGGGAAGGGGCAAAAGGTAAAGTGAGAACTGATACAAGACTCCCGCCGATACCACTAGACTATAAGCACTGAGTGGTTTTAATTCATATTTTTTCACTTTGTTTTCTGGTTCTTATTTATTTATTGGTATGTGTATGGCAACTTTCCTTTGGGACCGAATGAAATGGATATTGAGAATTCATGTAGTTGACTTAAACTTGTTTGGAAGTGAAACAAAATAGTAGTAGTTGTTATGGCATATGTTCCTCCTTCTAACAGGCCGACTTCGCGCTCACTCTCTTTCAGGAAGACTGCTTATTCCAAAATTTGAGCTTAGCAATACATATATTATGCCTTCTATTTATTACCTTAGACTATTTTCCGCGATCTTATAGCACGTAGACATTGGTATAGAGGGTTGGTGTACCATACTTCAACGACAAATCCTTTCTGAGAGTTATGGCGAAGGGTTCCAATATATTATGTTTGAATTCTTGTGCCGTTGAAGGAAAAATCACATACTTCATGTTATAATTAAACATCTCGGTTAGCTGTGCAAAACAGGATTACAGTGTCCAAATTCAGAAATGTAGTAAAGATTTTACCTGTAGCCATATACAGGCCCTTAGTTCCTTTCGCCTAAATTTTGATCTTTTCTATGTCTACTTCAATCTCATTTTTGTGTTTACGTTCTTTTTTGGTCCTGGTTGTCACTTGAGAGTATTTGAGAGTCAAATTTTTTTCTTTTCAGTTCCAATATTGTTAGATTGCATTCTTTCGCTTCGGTTTTCTTAATATCTTCTTTAGCCAGGGGTCTATCGGAAACAACCTCTCTGCTCTCCCAAGGTAGGGGTAAGGTCTGTGTACACCCTCCTCAGACCCCACTTGTGGGAACTCTCTATGTTTTTTGTTGTTGTTTCCAATATCGTTAGAAATTTTACTAGCTACAAATTAGCTCACTTTCAGTGTGCTTTGCTGATTGCCTCATCAGTTTTCCGTCTATCTTCTTGTTCAAACTGCTAGAAGCTCTCTCAGATTCTAAGGAAGATTTTGACAAATAATATCTTGCAAAATATACAAGCAATTGCAATTTTCTTGTGTCATGTTTTATTGGGGTTATGCTTCAACTGGTAGGATCTTTCAGCAAACAGAAGTATTGTTATACTCACTTTTCCTTTTACTATTTTTACAAACATTGTCCAGGCAATAACTGCACTGAAGAAGGGCGCTCATATATTGACGTATGGTAGAAGAGGGAAGCCCAAATTCTGTCCTCTGAGGTTATCCACGGTAAAGCATTTCATTGGAACATGTCTCGTGCTTTTCAACCCTTAAGGAAATCCTCAAAATAAGTAGTGTCATATTTGGAATATGTATCCATAGAAATAATTGAAAAACTTGGCATTCTCATTGGGAAAATAAAGATACAATCAATGTTCTTGGCGTTCGCCTGTGCGCAGTCCAATTGTATCATTTAATTTCTAGCTCCAAATTAGTTCTCTAACATGGAAGTTGGTACATCCTGTCTGTGTTATTCCTGTCTCTGTTCTATAAGCAGTCTTAACAAATTTAACCTCTTTTTATGAGATTTAACCTTTTCTTTCTCTTCTTTATCTCCCGTTGTTCAGCTAAAGTATAGACGTATTGTGGAGTCTGAATAACTGTGAAACCTCCTGGAAAGGCGAAATTCATAATAAAGTTACTCTGGAAATTTGAGCTTATTCAGTTTTCAAACATCAAGGTTTTCAATGATAGTTATTTGTTGATTACCAATTTACCATCGATCAACCTGAGGTTTTTAAAATTAGCACATGAATACAAAATCAAGCTCCTTTTCACAAGAAATATTTCAAATCATTTCTGATCTTTCTTTATTTTTTATTTATTTAAGAAACGGTTTCTCTTGCTTGTGGACGGAAGCAGTGAAAGTGGAAATTCTATACCTGTTTTCCTTGATCCTGAATAATATTTTATGTCCTAAATAGTCTTTCCTTTTTCTTTGTCGACAGGATGAAAAGTTTTTGATTTGGTACTCAGGTGAGAAGGAAAACCAACTGAGGTTAAGTGCAGTCACAGATATCATCCGTGGCCAAAGCACAGTAAGTAATGAAGCGTCTTACTTGTAAACTGAACATTCTAATCAAGATCATTAGTTAACATTATATGATTTCCTTCCAGTTGATAAGAATGTTTCATTTTCTTAATTAGGTAATTCAACAGAAACAACTTCAGGCTGATACGGAAAGTCAGTGCATTTTTTTAATATATGGAAATGACGACCACACTCTTGATCTGGTAAGTTATTCATTAGTCTCAAAGTTAATTGAAGGATTCCATACATGGATGTAAGTTGTATAGTTCTTTTCTTCATCTGAGCGAGGTTTGTGGCTTTGGTTTCTCCATTTTTATACAGATTTTCAAGGATGAAATGCAGGCCGAGACGTGGTTTCTAGGATTGAAAGCTGTAATATCTAGAAGTCAGCATGGATTGGTTGACAATATTAAAAGCGAAAGAAAAACTCAAAGTTGCATCCGTAGTCCAGTAGGTTATATGCGGAGGAAACATAATCTTGGACTTTCAGTGAAGAAAACCAGATCTTCTCAGGTTCTTGTTGTCCTTCATTTTATAAAGTTTTCAGTGCTTTACCTTGTTATAAAGCAATAATTTGCCCTGTGCAATCTCCTACTATTTTGATATAAACTTACTTGTACAGGTTAGCGGCTTATCAGGGAGTCCCACTCAATCATTTTCAGAAAACTATTCGTCTGATGGGTTATCATGTTCCTCCAACATCTTTTTCCCGTCAAGTCTATCAAGTGTGCACAATGAAATGGATAATGTTATCACAAATTCATTGTCTTTGGAACCAGACTATCTAAGCCAGAAAAGAGCATCTTGTGATGGCATTGATATCCACAATGATATGCTTACTCCATCGGTTCCATCCACTCATGAGTCAAGACTACTAGGAAAACATGTTTTAAGGGATGTTTTTATTTGGGGAGAAGAAGTCGAAGGAGGATGCTTGGGGGATGGTGAGGTAAAGTCGGATGCTTTGTTACCCAAACTTCTTGAGTCCACTTTGATGCTTGATGTACAAACAATATCAATAGGCAGGAGTCATGCTGCTGTAGTCACCAAACAAGGTGAAGTGTTTTGCTGGGGTGAAGGAAAGAATGGAAGACTTGGACATAAAATTGATATAGACACTGCATGCCCAAAAATCATCGACTCCCTTAATGGCGTTCACGTAAAATCTGTCAGTTGTGGTGAATATCATACATGTGCCTTGACAACTTCAGGTGAACTGTATACATGGGGTGACAATTTCAGTGCTGATTTAGTTGGTGAAGCAGAAAAGAAGAGGAGCTATTGGCTGCCCAACAGAGTTTGTGGTTCTTTGGATGCTATGAAAATATCTTATGTTGCTTGTGGGCAATGGCACACAGGAATTGTGTCAACATCTGGACAATTGTTTACTTATGGAGATGGAACTTTTGGTGTTCTTGGTCATGGGAATCTCCAAAGCGTGGCTCGCCCAAAAGAAGTTGAGTCCCTTAGAGGTCTGTGGGTGAAATCAGTTGCATGTGGACCGTGGCATACATCTGCAGTAGTGGAAATCTCTGTTCATTACCTTAAATTCAATAATTCAGGGGGGAAGCTTTTTACATGGGGTGATGGGGATAAAGGAAGACTTGGTCACTCTGACGATAAGAGAAAGCTTTTACCAACATGTGTAGCTAAACTTGTGGATCATGATTTCATTCAAGTTGCCTGTGCAAACACCTTAACCATTGGGTTGTCTACCGAAGGAAAGGTTTATACAATGGGAAGTTCGGTGCACGGGCAGCTGGGTAATCCAAAAGCCAAAGATAAATCAGTAGTGATGGTGCAAGGGAAGCTTAAAGACGAGATTGTTACAGAGATCTCCTCGGGATCATATCATGTTGCTGTGCTTACATCTAAGGGAAATGTCTACACATGGGGTAAAGGTTCAAACGGACAGTTGGGATTAGGTGATACGGAAGATAGAAACTGCCCAACCTTAGTTGAGGCTCTAAGAGACAGGCAAGTGGAACATATTGCTTGTGGATCAAATTCTACAGCAACGATATGTTTGCATAAATCTATGTCAAGTAGTGATCAATCAGTTTGCAGAGGATGTGGCACGACTTTTGGGATTACAAGGAAGAAGCAAAATTGTTATAATTGTGGGCTTTTATTTTGTCGTTCATGCTGCAGCAAGAAAACCACAAATGCATCTTTGGCACCAGACAAAGCTAAAGCTTCTCGTGTATGTGGTCCATGTTTCTGCCAACTGCAAAGGGTAAACAGACCACCCACTACGCCAAAGAATAGCCCGAGATCGCTATTGATAAATCAGAAGGCACCCGTTAATGTCAAGGAAGAGGTGGAAGTGTCAAATAGTATATCAAGACGAATGATGTCAACCAGAAAATATTTTAGCGAGAACAATCAATACTGTGACCGGAGGGCTGTAAACAATCTAGGGGAAAGTACACAGTGCCTAGATCCCATTGAATCTTTGTTGGATAGTTTTCCAAGATGGGGACCAATTCCTTGTTCTGAAATCTTTAGAAGAGGAAGTGGACACACGAGAACTCAAAATCTTCGTGTGAGAAATTCACGGGTTTCAGCTTCCCCAACTCATTCGAAGGTTCCTGCAGAACCAAAAGTTGTGTGTTCAACTGCGCTAACTATGGAGGAAAAATTGTCGGAATCAGATAAATTGCTCCTTGAAGAACTTTCCAAGCTAAGAACTCAGGTACATTTCCTGATATCTGGTTTTCTTTAATCATAATTCTACTGCTTATACCTCCCTAAGGCTACCTTGATTGATAATACTTATATGTCTTGTTTATGAGTTTGCCTGTGCCAATTGTGTGTTTTCCTAGAAACAATTCAGCACTTGGCAAATAAAAAGTGACCATTACTTGGGGTCAGTGTAAAACTTTAAAACTTTGACAACTCAATACTGTGTGACACCATGTAGCCATGAGTTGGTTGATTTTAAGATACTGAAATGACCTGTCTTGAAAGGTGATACGATAGTTAACATATTTATTCCGCGCCATTTGCGAGATAAACAAACATCCAAGGTTTTAAGCTGACCAAAAGTTGTTGGCAGTGAACGCTATGCCTGCTTTGCTGATTTCCTTGATCGTTAGTTTGTAACACTTGGCCAAATATCTCCTCTGTAATCCTCTCCACTAAAAAGAAAAAAGGAGGAAGAATTACATAGCCTTACAAGTTACAACTCCAGATTCATATATCACTGAGAATTGGCTGTTTGGTCTATTAAGCTCCTGTATATCATGTTACTTGGTTTCACCTCTGAGTTGAAAATTCTAATTTGTGTAGTATACCTCCTTGAAAATTGCTCTTTCCTTTTAAGTTGTTAACTCACTTGAAGCCATCTTAAAGTATGAATCTTATGCAATTTACGTGCTTAGTAAACTGAGACTTCCACCTCGCCCGGTAGGGGTAAGGTCCGCACACTACCCTCCATAGACCTCACTTGTGGGATTTTACTGGGCATGTTGTTGTTGTTGTTGTAGTAAACTGAGACTTCCAGTTGTCAAAAGTCAGTGGTCGGCTCCATCTATGGCTGACTAAGGAGTATTGGGTCTCTTAACTAAAAGCAGTATGGTTATAAAATAGTATTAGTTGTAAAATTGCAGAAACACAGCTAGAAATCTGATTGAGATGCTCCCCTTCTAGGAAGGGAGATATCACTTTTTCAACAAGTTTATTTCCGTAGACAAAGTATTTCCAAAGGATGTGTTAGTACGTATAATCTTGTTTCCTTTACTAGAGTCCATGACCGCCGAGAGAAAAATAGCCAACCACACTATAGTATGTAACTACTACATTCTAGGCAAACATAATTAAGTGGACAACTAAGTGAAATGCCGGAGGAGATTGAGAAAAGGTTACTAAGAAGGATACCATAATATTGTATGCAAGATTGTAATTCATCTGATCCATTTTGGAGTAGAACTTGGAGATATGCTACTAATAATTGATTGACTCATGCATACTGATCGGACTTTGTTCTTAGTATTTTATCTCTTCACATATACAACAACAACATTTCCAGTATTATCCTAGCGTGTAGGCAGACCTTACCCTTTCACATATATGTTTCGTTTTTCCCCCTTCTTTAAAAGGAAAAAAAACAAGAGAAAAAGAAATACTCGTCAGTTCCAGAAACAGGATGATGCCTATTAAGCAAAGTACAAGTTTCTTATATATATTTTTGTTTTGTTGCGTATAGTTCAAATTAGTAAACACTCAACTGGTTAACTGTAAAAATCTTCAGCTCATGCATGATTTCAAGATTAGCTTTTGATGCATGTAACACTCCCGTGTTATCCTTAATGTCAACATAATACTCTTTCATAACTACCAAATTAGTTTCGTAGATTCATCTAAATATGTATCTTAGTATCAGCTCAGAATAGAATGCCTTTAGCTTATTTCGCTTATTCCTGTTGCAGAAAATGTCAGCTCTTCACGTTAAAAGAGAAACTAACAATCAGGTTGCTGTTGATGTGGACGATAGCAAAGTTGATAATCTATTGAGTTCTCCGATTGTATTTTCGAATAAGTTAAGATCCTTATATAACAAAGAACAGTATGCTGATGAATGGGCGGAACAATACCAGCCTGGGGTCGACGTGACATTGACAATATTGCCAAGTGGGAAAAAGGGACTCAAGCGAGTCAGGTTCAGGTAAATTTATATCCAATATTTAGAAATTTTTTTAGACATACATCATTCCACTGCATGCTTTACATTTCTAATGCTTACTTGGGTTGCATTATGCAGTAGGGAAAAGTTTACGACGAAGGAAGCAAAGAAGTGGTGGGAAGAGAAGCAGCTATACGTCTACCGAAAATATGATGTTGAGGGATATACGAATATGAAGCAACATATGACGAAGAATTAGAAGTTTCCCTTTCTTCCAAAATGTAAGTTATACAGGTTTCCTTCGTAACTAGTTCATGCTAATTGAAGCATTTCATCAGTCAAAGATTTAGATGTGTTTCAAGGAATCAGTTTTGTCTTTTGTTCATATAAGAATAAATAACAACCTTGACATGAATACCTAACAGTTAATTAATTTCACCAGCTCTAACCATCTTCATATGGGTGGCAAAATTAGCCTATGAAAACATGACTTGGCCAACTCTGGGTTGGTGGTGGAATGCACCTTGTTGAGAATGAATCCCCTACAGAAATAATATTCGCGGTAATAAAAGCGGAATAATAACGTAGCACCGAGATATGGTATTTAATAAGAATAAAAGAATAACGACACCAAGATTTTTACGTGGAAAACCCTTTTGAATAAAGGAAAAAACTACGGCCTCGAGAAGAGAAACTGATATTACTATAGCAAGGAATTTTACACTTTGTAGGTCCGAGTAAAATACTCCAAAGACCACTATAACACTCAAAAGAAATAATCCTCTTTTGATATTCCCGCCTCACTATAATATCATTCACTCTTTATTTTTCTTACAGACTATTTTCTTATACCCTATTTGTGAGACCTCACTCTCTCTTTCTCTTTGTTGGTGTGTAGAAATGATCGAGAGCCGAAACTCTCCTTTAATTATAGCCTAAGTCTCACTCTCTAAAGCCTACTATATTTGACAATTTGCACACATTTTTCCTTCTTTTTCTTCAATGTCAACTGTTAGAATAATTATGTATATAGGAGTAAATAACCCTTATCGTATTAGGAGTAAGACATGTTATGTATATATATAGGGCTTATTGTATATGTCAACAATATCAATAATATTTTCTCCCGTGCTTTCTCAAATGGTATCAGAGCAATCGTGAGATATTCATCGCTATGCATAAATTCAGCGACTCCGGGAAGAAAAAAAAAACCAACACCACCAGACATGTTATTTAGTTTGGGAAAAGGTTCGTTAATTTATATACTAATGACATATCTCGTTTCTATGATGTAATATCGCGGATGACAAGCTTGAAGAAACAGAAATTGGATATGTCTACTTATTTGGGACAAGTAGAGGCAGTCATGGAAGAATTTGAGACGTTGATGCAAGTTTCTACTAGTATTGAAAAGCAACAAGAGCAACGATAGAAGATGTTTCTAGTTCTTACACTCGCTGGACTCCCTAATGACCTTGATTCAGTACGTGACCAGATTTTGGCTAGTCTGACTGTCCCTACAGTTGATGAATTATTCTCTCGATTACTTCGCCTTGCTGCAGCACCAAGTCACCTAGTGAACTCATCACAGACACTTGACTCATCTGTCCTCGTATCCCAATCAGTGGACAATCGAGCATCTCATACTATGGAGAATAGACGAGGAGGAGGTCGTTTTGGAAGATTTAGACCCAAGTGCTCTTATTGTCATGAACTTGGACACACTCGTGACGTATGCTATTCTTTACATGGCCGCCCACCCAAAAATGCTTATGTTTCTCAGACTGAGACTACAGGTAACTGAGGATTTTTTTTATCTGAAGGGGAGTATAATGAGTTCCTTCAGTATCGAGCAAGTAAGCAGACATCTCCACAAGTAGCCTCTGTTGCTCAGACTGATTCTTCTGTTGCTGGTAATTCTTTTGCTTGTGTTTCCCAGACTAGTACTCTTGGACAATGGGCTGTGGACTCAGCCGCTTCTAATCATATCTCTGGTAATAAATCACTTTTGTCAAATATTGCGTATTTACAGTCTCTTCCCACTGTTACTTTAGCCAATGGGTCTCAAACCAAAGTAAAAGGAGTTGGACAAGCAAATCCCCTACCCTCTGTCACTCTAGATTCCGTTCTCTATGTCCCTCGTTGTCCTTTTAATCTTGCATCTGTTAGTCGTTTGACTCGTGCCCTCCATTGTGGTATATATTTTATTGATAATTCCTTTATTATGCAGTACCGAAATACGGGGCAGACCATTGGAACATGACTTGAATCAGAAGGCCTTTACTACCTTAACTCACTAAACTCCTCCAAGGCATGTCTAGTTACAGATCCTCCGGACCTAATTCACAGACGTTTAGGGAATCCAAGCTTATCCAAGCTTCAGAAGATGGTGCCTAATTTTTCTAGTTTATCCACATTAGAGTGTGAGTCATGTCAGCTCGAAAAACATACCCGAGTCTTTTTTCCTCGTAGTATTGAGAGTCATGCAGAGTCTGTTTTTTCTTTAGTTCATTCTGATATATGGGGTCCTAGTAGAGTCAATTCAACATTGAGATTTCGTTATTTTGTTAGTTTCATTAATGATCATTCAAGATGTACTTGGATTTTCTTAATGAAAGATCGTTCTGAGTTGTTTTCTATATTCCAAAATTTTTGTGCTGAAATTAAAAATCAATTTGGTGTTTCTATTTTCACTTTTCGCAGTGATAATGCCTTAGAATATTTATCCTCTCAATTTCAGCAGTTTATGACTTCTCAAGGAATTATTCATCTGACCTCTTGTCCTTATACCGCTCAGCAAAATGGGATTGCAGAGAGAAAGAATAGGCACATCATTGAGTCTACTCGCACACTTCTCATTGAATCTCATGTTCTGTTGCATTTTTGGGGCAATGTAGTTCTCACAACTTGTTATTTAGTTAATCGGATGCCTTCCTCTCCCATCCAAAATCAGATACCGTATGCAGTATTGTTTCCTCAATCACCCTTATACTCTGTTCCCTTTCGTATTTTTGGGAGCACTTGTTTCGTTCATAACTTAGCCCCTAGGAAAGATAAGTTAGCTCCTCCTGCTCTTAAGTTTGTCTTCCTTGGTTATTCTAGTGTTCAGAAGGGATATCGCTGTTACTCACCTGATCTTCGTAGGTACTTTATGTCCTCTGACGTCATATTTTTTGAGTCTAAACCTTTCTTTACCTCTTCTGACCATTCTGACCATCTTGATATATTTGAGATCTTCCCTATACCGACCTTTAAGGAGTCTACTATAGCTCATCCTTCACCTTCCGCCGCAGAAGTCTTACCCGAGTCTACTATAGCTCCTCCTTCACCTTCTGCTACAGAAGTCCTACCCATTCCAACCGTTGAGGAGTCTAGTGTGGCTCCTCCTAGACTCCCTACCACAGGAACACCACTTTTGACATATCATCGTCATCCGCACCTAGCATCAGGCCCAGCTGATTCACGTCCTGCACCTGACCCTGCTCATGCTGCAGACTTGTCTCTTCCTAGTACACCGATTGCACTTCGGAAAGGTATACGGACCACCCTTAATCCTAATCCCCATTATGTCGGTTTGAGTTATCATTGTTTGTCATCACCCTATTATGCTTTTCCATCTTCTTTTTCCTCTGTTTCCATCCTTAAGTCTACAGGTGAAGCATTGTCTCATTCAGGATGGCGACAGGCTATGATTGACGAGATGTCTGCTTTACATACGAGTGGTACTTTGGAGCTCGTCCCTCTTCCTTAAGGTAAATCTACTGTTGGTTGTCGTTGGGTGTATGCAGTTAAGGTTAGTCTGGATGGTAAGGTTGGTCGTCTTAAGGCTCGTCTTGTTGCCAAAGGATATACTCAGATATTTGGGCTCGATTACAGTGATACCTTCTCTCCCGTGGCAAAGATAGCATCAGTCCGCCTTTTTCTATCCGTGGCTGTTATTCGCCATTGGCCCCTCTATCAGCTAGACATTAAGAATGCATTTTTACACGGTAACTTTGAGGATGAAGTTTATATGGAGCAACCACCTGGGTTTATTGCTCAGGGGAAGTCTCGTGGCCTTGTATGTCGCTTGCACCGGTCACTTTATGGTCTAAAACAATCTCCTCGATCCTGGTTTAGTAAGTTCAGCACAGTTATCCAGGAATTTGGCATGATTTGGAGTGAAGCTGATCACTCTGTATTCTATCGGCATTCTGCTTCGAGTCTCTGTATTTATCTGGTGGTCTATGTTGACGACATTGTTATTACCGGCAATGACCAGGATGGTATTACTAAATTGAAGCAACATCTCTTTCAACACTTTCAGACTAAGGATCTGGGCAAACTAAAGTATTTTCTGGGTATTGAGGTCGCTCAGTCTAGCTCAGGTATTGTGATCTCACAACGAAAGTATGCCTTAGATATTCTTGAAGAGACAGGAATGACAGGTTGTAGACCTGTTGACACTCCGATGGATCCGAATTCTAAACTTCTGCTAGGACAGGGGGAGCCTCTTAGCGATCCTACAAGATATAGACGGTTGGTTAGTAAATTAAATTACCTTACAGTGACAAGACCTGACATTTCCTTTTCTGTGGGTGTTGTGAGTCAGTTTATGGATTCTCCGTGTGATAGTCATTGGGATGCAGTTGTTCGCATTCTTCGGTATATAAAATCAGCTCCAGGCAAAGGTTTATTGTTTGAGGATTGAGGCCATGAGCAGATCGTTGGATACTCAGATGCTGATTGGACAGGATCACCTTCTGATAGACGTTCTACGTCTGGATATTGTGTCTTAGTAGGAGGAAATTTGGTGTCCTGGAAGAGTAAGAAACAGAATGTGGTTGCTCGGTCTAGTGCAGAAGCAAAAGTTCGAGCGATGCCTATGGCGACATGTGAGCTAATTTGGATCAAACAGTTGCTCAATGAGTTGAAATTTGGTGAGATTAGTCAGATGAGACTTGTGTGTGATATTAAGCTGCTCTTCATATTGCGTCAAATCCAGTGTTCCATGAGAGAACTAAACACATTGAGATTGACTGTCACTTTGTCAGAGAAAAGATACTTTCGGGAGATATTGCTACAAGTTTGTGAAATCGAATGATCAGCTTGCAGATATTTTCACCAAGTCCTTCACTGGTCCTCGTATTAACTACATATGTAACAAGCTCGGTACATATGATTTATATGCACCAGCTTGAGGGGGAGTGTTAGAATAATTATGTATATAGGAATAAATAACGCTAATCGTATTAGGAGTAGGACATGTTATGTGTATATATATATATATATAGGGCTCATTGTATATGTCAATAATTTCAATAATATTTTCTCTCATGCTTTCTTACATCAATAATTCAACAAAGTTGGCTGCTAACCCAAAGAAATTTTCGGCCCAATATTTTACATAGGCACATGTTTATTACTATGGCTTTTGAATGAAATGGACCCCATCACACCAGTAGCTATTTTTCGGCCGCTGATGAAGTTTATCAGGGTTTGCAAAATATTTAAAGTTTAACAAGCACTTAAAAAAGACACTACCAGCATTTCTCTAGTTCTATGTCGTCTTTTTCTTAATATCGACATCAGTGAGGATTTTCATCTCACAACCAAACCTGGTTGTCAGATCGTGTACGTTCTGCTACCTTATTCTTATAGGATTTGTACCAATTAAAGTTTGAACTACATACTTCAAATTTAAGGACACAATTTCATGAAGCGCTCAAATTGGTCAGTACTACTGCTTATTTCTTAGTCTCCTTATTCTTTCTTCTTCTTCTTCGATGGCCTGAAATTGGAATCACAACAATGGAACTTCCAACACATAAGCCTCAAGTTTGAATACAGAAAGCTGAAATTAGGACCTTATAGTTGAAGTTTGAAATGAAAAACTAAACTCAACGACACATTGTCCTGAAGTTTCGAACTAAAAAAATGAGATTAATCACACAATATCTTGAAGTTTTGAACTAAAAACTTGAACTCAAGGACATAATATCTTCAAGTTCTGAATTGAAAACTGAACTTATGAGTTAGCGTCCTGATGTTTTGAACATAAAAAGTGAACATATTGCTCTAAAGTTTGAGGAAGCAGAGTAGAAGAAGCGATATTTGCCTGCTTTTTAGGACATGTTGTGGCTAAACATTAAATAATTTGCAAGGGCATGTTAAGACAATAAGACTTAAACATGAGGAAACTACACTAACTACCCACTAAACCCAAAATAATAACCTGGTTTTACCCATTTTAATAATAATTACTATACCTACCTAAGCCAACCAAAATTATTGCCCGTCCACCCATTTCTCAATGGCCTTACCAACCTCTCTCCTCCTTAAAGCTTCCCTTTCCCCTTCCCCTTCTTCCAGCAACAAAATTGTGACGACCCAAAGGGTCATCACCTGTTTTTAATGAATTTTGTGCTTCCGAGGCCTTGAAAACCTTATTTAGAGTCTTCTCGATTTGCGTGCGTATTTTGGGCGCGTGGCCGGAAAGCTTAAATATGAAATTCTTTGAAAAATGCTAAGTTTTGACATTAAAATGAATAAATTTGACTTTGGTCAACTTTTTGGGTAAACGGACCCAGACCCATGATTTGACGGTCCCGAAGGGTCCGTAGGAAAATATGGGACTCGGGCGTATGCCCGGAATCGAATTCCGAGGTCCCGAGCCTGAGAAATAAATTTTTAAAAGAAATTATTTTTCTAAAATTGTTAAGGAAAATTAAAATGATATTTGATTAGAACGTGTTGATATCGTACCCATATTTTAGTTCCAGCGCCAGGTACAGGTCTTATATTTGTTTTATGTCCTTCCTGTAAAGTTTGGTTAAAGTCGGACGTCCTTTGACGTGTTTCAGAATTAAAGTTCTAAATTTGAAACTTAATGAAGTTTGAAAAAAAATCATGATTTGGAGGTTTGATTCCTTGTTTTTGAGGTTATTTGGGCAATTTGATCGCACGGATAAGTTCATATGATGCTGTTGAGTTAGTACATGTGTTTGGTTAGGAGCTCCGAGTGCTCGGGAGTGTTTCGAAGTGGTTTTTGACTTAGAAAGATTGCAAAAAATCTGCAACAGGTGCTCATGCCTGTTGCTCTTCGCGATCGCGTAGTCACTCTCGCGATCGCGTAAGGTAAAACGGGGACAAGGGATTTTTGTTCAACTCGAAAAGGACCACGAACGCGGAGCACTGGGGGGTTGCTCTGCGCGAACGCATAAGGTAAATGAGGGGCTGGTATGAAGTCTATCTTTTTCCTCTACGCGAACGCGAAGGTCAGTGGGGCCAACACTTCACGAACGCGTAAGAGGTATCGCGATCGCATAAGCCCGTGTAAGGCTGCTCTTCGCGAACGCGGGGGACCCATCGCGAACGCGATGAAGGTCTGCCCAGCGATTAAAAACAGTAGCTTAACTGAGAATGTTTCAAACTTTCATAACTTCTTCATCTTAACTCCAAATTGGACGGTTTTTGAAAGAGGATTTTACCACAAACTCATAGGTATGTAATTTTAGACTAGTTTTCTTCCAATTTTATCAACATCTATTGAATTCCTAGGCCTAAAATATATGATTTAAGGTAGAAAATTGGGTATTTGGGTAAAGTTAGGACTTTTTGATTTTTCTTGATTTAGACCTCGTTTTGGGGTCGAATTTGAAAATAAATCATATATTTGGGCTGTTGAGTGAATGGGTGATTTGATTGTGGTCAGAACCTCGTATTTTGACCAAGCAGGCCCAGGGTCAATTTTTGAGTTTTTGGAAAGAATGATGGAAAAGCTATAATTAGGCATTGGGTTTGTATTGTTTAGCATTTATTGATGTATTGGAGTCATTATTTTATAGATACAATTGATTTGGAGCCGAATTCGAGAGGGAAGGCGGTAATTGATGATTGAATTGGCCGTGGAAGTTTGAGGTGAGTGTTCGGTTTAACCTTAGCTTGAGGGATTAGGAGTTGAGTCATATTTGCTATGTGCTTCTTGTGGAGTACGACGTATATGCATGGTGACGAGTATATATACGTCGGTGTCGAGCATGACCGTAAGTCTTGAATTGATATTTGTTGTACTCTTGAATAATACTATGGTTGCAATAGTGAGTAGACCTGTGATATTAAGCAAATGCTTAGCTTATTTTCGTGGAAGTTAATTATGAGTTAGAAATGGTGATAATAGAAAAGATAAGAGTTGAATTGAGATTGGTTATAGCTGGTTCTCCCTTGCCGGGATGAATATACTTGTACTGTTGAGTTACCTTATCGGGATAGAGTATTTTATGATTAATCCCCTGCCGAGATTTTTTGTTATGATTACTGTAAGCTATATAATTGGAACGGGTTGTGCGCCGCAATATTTTTATTAATGTATACATATATGGATCGGGTTGCACGCCGCAACATATATTATACTGGATCGGGTTGCACGCCGCAACATATATTATATTGGATCAGATTGCACGCCGCAACATATATTATACTGGATTGGGTTGCACGCCGCAACAGATATTATATTGGATCGGGTTGCACGCTGCAACAGATATATATATATATATATATATATTATACTTATTGGATCAGATTGCACGCCACAATAGTCACATTTATACGTACGGATCGGGTCGCACGCCGTAACAGTAGTGCTATCATATTGTTTTAGACATTGTGCTGTTTCTTCATATTTATTCAGTTTCTGTTGAGTTGAACTGTTTCTCCAAGGCATGTACCACCTCCCTTAACTACTCATTACTTGTTTATTTTTCTGTAATATATTATATAACTGTACAGGTTTATCTGGAGTCTGATGTTAGCCTCGTGACTACCTCGCCGGGGTTAGGCCAGGCACTTACCAACAGATGGGGTCGGTTGTGCTGATACTAGACTCTGTGCTCTTTTGCACAGATCCAGGTGCCGGAGCAGCGTATGGTGCGCAACGGTAGTTCGGGAGCTAGTCTTGAGTCCACGAAATTCCCGAGGTAGTCTTGCAAGCGTCTGCAGGCCCGGCATCTCCTCTATCTTTATTTATGATCTGTTTCCTTTTGTACCTGAGACAGACTTTTTTTTGTTTTGTTTCAGACAATTGTATGTAGTAAATCTTAGATAGTCCGTGAATGTTGTGACACCAGTCTTGGGTAGAGGCATATGTGGATTTTTCTTGTTATTTTGGTTTACTTCGTTTAAGTCTTCCGCTAAATTATACATTCCGCTATTGTTTAGTTATTTATCTCCTGTTAATTTAATTGGTAAACAAGGATTTTAAACAAAAATATTATGGATTCTAAATGTGTGGCTTGCTTAGATTCTACGAGTAGGCGCCATCGCGACTCCCGAAGATGGGAATTCCGGGTCGTGACAAATTGGTATCAGAGCTCTAGGCTACATAGGTCTCACAACTCATAGACAAGCTTAGTAGAGTCTGAGGGATCGGTACGGAGATGTCTGTATTTATCCCCCAGAGGCTACAAAGTTAGGAAAAGTTTCACATTTGTTCTTTCTTGTCGTGCAGTTTGGTTTCTCAATGATAATTGAATTTCTACTCCGTTCTTTCGCAGATGGCGAGAACACGTGCTTCCTCATCTATTGATCAGCAGTCCGAGCCCTAGGTAGCTCCCACTAGGGGCAGAGGGTGAGGCCGAGGTAAGGGCAGAGCTCAGCCCCGAGCAGCACCACCAGTGGCAGAGCCTCAGGTTGACTTTGACGAGGAGGTTCCGGCAGCAGTTCCGGTGGGCCCAGCTCAGGTCCCAGAGGGGTTTATTGCTACCCCAGTTCTTTAGGACGCTCTGGTCCGATTGTTGGGTCTTATGGAGAGTCACCCGTGCAGGCTTGCTTCCTGTAGCGCCAGCCACTTCTCAGGCTGGAGGAGGAGCTCAGACTCCTACTACTCGTACTCCGGAGCAGGTAGCTCCCCCGATTCAGACTCCAGCAGTTCAGCCAGTTGGAGCAGCTCAGCCGGGTGTGGTAGCCTAGGCCGGTGATGGAGCAACTATGTCTGTCGATGCTTTATGGAGATTGGATAGGTTCACCAAACTTTTCACTACTACCTTCAGCGGTGCATCTACCGAGGATCTTTATGATTATTTGGACAGTTGCCACGAGGTTCTTCGGAACATAGGTATTGTTGAGACCAATGGGGTTGATTTTGCAACATTTCGCTTGTTTGGATACGCCAAGATTTGGTGGAGGGATTATTGCTTAGCTAGACCAGCAGGGTCGCCAGCCTTGACCTGGGATCAATTCACGTAGCTATCTCTGGAGAAGTTTCTCCCTATTACTCAGCGAGAGGCCTATCGGAGGCAGCTCGAGCACCTTCAGCAGGGATCTATGATAATCACCCAGTACGAGACCAGGTTTATTGATTTGGCTCGCCATGCTCTTATTATACTTCCCACTGAGAGGGAGAGAGTGAGATGGTTTATTGATGAACTAATTCAGCCTATTCGTCTCCAGATGGCTAGAGAGGCTGGGAGCGGGATATCCTTTCAGGAGGCGGCCAATGTGGCCCGGAGGGTTGAGATGGTATTATCGAAGGGGGGTGGTCACAGGACAGGCAAGAGACCCCGTTAGTCAGGCAGATTCAGTGGTGCCTCATTTGGAGGCAGAGATTCGTATGATAGGGGTCATCCTCCTAGGCCCTTCCAGTCAGTGCTCCAGGTTTCTCACGGTGCATTGGGTGGCCATGATTTTTGTGGGCAATATTCTGATCAGTAGTGCTACAGTGCACCATCAGCTCCTACCAGTGCACCGCTACTCCAGAGCTTCTGGGGTGGTCATTCGGGCCGCCAGGTTCAGCCTCAGTTTCCTCAGCCGCAACATTCGGGTGGATCTTATGAGTGTGGTGAGTATGGACATCAGGAGGGCTTGTCCGAGGTTAGGGGGTACTCAGTCGTAGCGGAAGGGTCCCCATCCTATGATTCAAGCACCAGATGTTCCACAAGCCGCCCAGCCAGCTAGATGCGGGGGTAGAGGTGCTAGAGGTGGAGGTAAAGTCATAAAGGCGAAGCTCAGATTGCCAGAGGTAGAGGCCAGCCAGCAGCAGGCCGTCCTAGAGAGGTAGATCGGAATGGTGGGGCCCGGTCCCGATGTTATGCTTTTTAGGCCAGGCCCGAGGCAGAGGCTTTAGATGCAATTATTATAGGTACGGTTCTAGTTTGTGATAGTGGTGCTTCAGTGTTGTTTGATCCAGGGTCTACGTATTCGTATGTGTCATCTTATTTTGTCCCGTACTTGGTCATGCCTAGTGATGCATTGGGTGTTCCTGTCTATGCGTCCACACCAGTGGGTGATACTATTGTGGTCGATCGAGTCCATCGTTCTTGTGTTGTGGTGATTGGGGTTCTGGAGACTCGTGTAGATTTGTTGCTTTTAGACATGGTTGACTTTGATAATATATTGGGGATGGACTGGTTATCACCCTATCACACTATCTTGAATTGTCATGCCAAGACTGTGACCTTAGCTTTACCGGGTATGCCTAGTTTAGAGTAGAGAGGGACTCCTGGTCATTCTACCCGCAGTGTTATATCGTATATGAAGGCTCGGCGTATGGTTAAGAAGGAGTGTTTGGCCTATTTAGCCTATGTTCGTGATTCTAGTACTGAGGTTCCCTCTATTGATTTGGTGCCCGTTGTTTGTGAGTTCCCTAATATTTTTCCTTCAGACCTGCCGAGTATGCCACCCGATAGGGACATTGATTTCTGCATTGATCTGGTTCCGGACACTCATCCTATTTCTACCATATCGTATGGCCCCGCCAGAGTTAAAAGAGCTAAAGGAATAGTTGTAGGATTTGCTTGAGAAGGGTTTCATTAGACCTAGTGTTTCACCTTGGGGTGCGCCAGTGTTATTTGTCAAGAAGAAGGATGGGTCAATGAGAATGTGTATTGATTACCGGCAATTGAACAAGGTAATGATCAAGAATAAGTATCCGCTGCCGAGGATTGATGATTTGTTCGACCAGCTTCAAGGTGCTAGGGTATTTTCCAAGATTGACTTGCGATCTGGTTACCATCAGTTGAGGATTAGGGAATCCGATGTCCCTAAGATAGTTTTCTGCACTCGGTACGGGCATTATGAGTTCTTGGTTATGTCATTCAGGTTGACAAATGCCCCAAGCAGCTTTCATGGACTTGATGAACCGAGCGTTCAGGCCTTATTTGGATTCATTCGTGATAGTTTTCATTGATGATATATTGATATACTTCTGCAGCCAGGAGCAGCATGAGCAGCACCTTAGAGTGGTTCTTCAGACTCTGAGGGATAGTCGGTTATATGTTAAGTTCTCGAAGTGTGAATTCTAGTTGGGTTCAATTGCATTTCTGGGTCATGTTGTATCAACAGAGCGTATTCAGGTGGACCCAAAGAAGATTGAGGAAGTCAAGAATTGGCCTAGACCATCATCAGCTACAGAGATTCGGAGTTTCTTGGGGTTGGTAGGCTACTATCAACGGTTCGTGGAGGGGTTTTCATCTATTGCAGCCCCGATGACCGGATTGACCCAGAAGGGTGCCCAGTTCAGATGGTCGGATGAGTGTGAGGCGAGCTTTCAGAAGCTCAATACAGCTCTGACTACGGCAGTGGTGTTGGTTTTGTCCATAAGTTTATGGCCTTATACAGTCTATTGTGATGCATCTCATGTTGGGCTTGGAGCAGTATTGATGCAGGATAGCAAAGTCATTGCCTATGCTTCGAGGCAGTTGAAGATTCATAAGAAGAACTATCGGGTTCATGATTTAGAGTTGGCAGCCATTGTTCACACATTTAAGATTTGGAGACATTATCTGTATGGCGTGGCATGCGAGGTGTTCACAGATCACAAGAGTCTTCAGTACTTGTTCAAGCAAAAGGAGTTGAATTTGAGGCACAGAAGCTGGTTGGAGTTGTTGAAGGATTATGATATCACTATCTTATATCACTCGGGAAAGACCAATATTGTGGCTGATGCTTTGAGTAGGAAGTCAGCCAGTATGGGCAGTCTTGCATATATTCCGGTCAGTGAGAGGCCGCTTGCTTTTGATGTTCAGGCTTTAGCCAATCAGTTCGTGAGACTGGATGTTTCAGAGCCCAGTCGTGTGTTAGATTGCACGGTCGCTCGTTCTTCATTATTGGAGCGTATCCGTGATCGGCAGTATGATGATCCCCATTTATGTATCCTTAGAGACACGGTGCAGCGCGGAGGTGCCAGGTATGTTACCTTAGATGATGATGGAGTTTTGAGATTGTAGGGTCGAGTATGTGTGCCTAATGTGGATGGGCTCCGAGAGTTGATTTTGGAGGAGGCCCATAGATCCCGGTACTCTATTCATCCGAGTGCCACGAAGATGTATCAAGATCTGCGGCAGTACTATTAGTAGCGTAGAATGCAAAAAGATATCCTAGCATATGTGGCTTGTTGTTTGAATCATCAGCAGGTTAAGTACGACCATCAGAGGCCTGGTGGGTTAATTCAGAGGATTGAGCTTTCCGAGTGGAAGTGGGAGTGGATTACTATGGATTTTGTTACTGGACTTCCGCTAAGTCGGAAGAAGTTCGATGCGATATGGGCATTATTGATAGGCTGACCAAGTCAGCGCATTTCATTCCTGTGGCAGTCTCCTATTCTTCTGAGAGGTTTGCTGAGATCTATATTCGGGAGATTGTTCGCCTTCATGGTATGCCCGTGTCTATCATTTTGGACCGGAGTACACAATTTATCTCATGCTTCTGGAGAGCAGTTTAGTGAGTGTTGGGCACATGGGTTGAGTTGAGCACAACATTTTATCCCCAGACGGACGGTCAGTCCGAGCGGACTATTCAGATCTTAAAGGATATGCTTCGAGCTTGTGTTATTGACTTTGGAGGTTCGTGGTATCAGTTTTTGCCTTTAGCACAGTTTTCCTACAACAACAGCTACTAGTCGAGCATCCAGATGGCTCCCTATGAGGCTTTATATAGTAGGCGGTATCGGTCTCCGGTTGGATGGTTTGAGTCGGGAGAGGCTCGATTGTTGGGTATGGATCTGGTTTAGGAGGCCTTGGACAAGGTCAAGATCATTCAGGATAGGTTTCGTTCAGCTCAGTCTTGGCAAAAGAGTTATGTAGACCGCAAGGTTTGAGATGTGACTTTTATGGTTGGTGAGCGGGTATTGCTCCGAGTGTCGCGTATGAAGGGCGTGATGAGGTTTGGAAAGAAAGGCAAGCTTAGCCCTAGGTTCATTGGCCCGTTTGAGATTCTTGATCGAGTAGGAGAGGTGGCTTATAGACTTGCTTTGCCGCCGAGCTTATCAGCCATACATCCAGTGTTTCACGTGTCCATGCTTCGGAGGTATCAACGATCCAGCCCACGTGTTAGATTTCAGCACTGTCCAGTTGGACAAGGACTTGTCTTATAAGGAGGAGCCGGTAGCTATTCTAGACGGGCAGGTTTGTCAGTTGAGATCCAAAATTTTCCCTTCTGTTCGTGTTCAGTGGAGAAGTCAACCTCCCGAGGCATCGACCTGGGAGTCCGAGTTCGATATGCGAAGCCGTTATCCTCATCTTTTTCCAGACTCAGGTACTTCCTTCTTCTGTCCGTTCGAGGACGAACGATGGTTTTAGAGGTGGAGAATGTTATGACCCAAAGGGGCATCACCTGTTTTTAATGAATTCTGTGCTTCTGAGGCCTTAAAAATCTCATTTAGAGTTGCCTCGATTTGCGTGCGTATTCTGGACGCGAGGCCGAAAAGCTTAAATATGAAATTCTGTGAAAAATGCTAAGTTTTGATATTAAAATAAATAAATTTGACTTTGGTCAACTTTTTGGGTAAACGGACCCGGACCCGTGATTTGACGATCCCGGAAGGTCCGTAGGAAAATATGGATTCGGGCGTATGCCCGGAATCAAATTTCGAGGTCCCGAGCCCGAGAAATGAATTTTTAAAAGAAATTATTTTTCAGAAATTGTTAAGGAGAATAGAAATGATATTTGATTAGAACGTGTTGGTATCGGGCCCGTACTTTGGTTCCGGCGCCCGGTATAGGTCTATATATGTTTTAAGTCCTTCTTGTAAAGTTTGGTTAATGTCGGACGTCGTTTGACGTGTTTCAGACTTAAAGTTCTAAATTTGAAACTTAATGAAGTTTGAGAAAAAAATCATGATTTTGTGGTTTGATTCCTTGTTTTTGAGGTTATTTAGGCGATTTGATCGCACGGATAATTTCGTATGACGTTGTTGAGTTAGTACATGTGTTTGGTTAGGAGCCCCGAGGGCTCGGGAGTGTTTCGAAGTGTGTTTCAGAGTGATTTTTGACTTAGAAAGATTGCAGAAAATCTACAACAGGTGCCCAGGTCTGTTGCTCTTCGCGATCGCGTAGTCACTCTCGCGATCGCGTAAGGTAAAATGGGGACATGGGATTTTTCTTAAACGCGAACGCGAGGTAAAGACCGCGAATGCGGAGCACTGGGGGGTTGCTCTACGCGAACGCGACCCACGTCTCGCGAACGCATAAGGTAAATGGGGGGATGGTATTGAGTCTATCTTTTTCCTCTATGCGAACGCGTTCCTAGGCCCGCGAATGCGAAGGTCAGTGGGGCCAACCCTTCGCAGATGCATAAGAGGTATCACGATCACATAAGCCTGTGTAAGGCTGCTCTTCGCGAATGCGGGGGACCCATCGCGAACGCGACGAACGTCTGCCCAACGATTAAAAACAGTAGCTTAACTGAGAATTTTTCAAACTTTCATAACTTCTTCATCTTAACTCCAAATTGGACGATTTTTGAAAGAGGATTTCACCACAAACTCATAGGTATGTAATCTTAGACTAGTTTTCTTCCATTTTCATCAACATCTATTGAATTCCTAGGCCTAAAACATGTGATTTAAGGTAGAAAATTGGGTATTTGGGTAGAGTTAGGGATTTTTGATTTTTCTTGATTTAGACCTCGTTTTGGGATCGAATATGAAAACAAATCAAATATTCGGGCTCGTGGGTGAATGAGTGATTTGATTGTGGTCCGAATCTCGTGTTTTGAGCAAGCGGGCCCAGGGTCGATTTTTGAGTTTTTGGGAAGAATGATGGAAAAACTATAATTAGGCATTGGGTTCGTATTGTTTAGCATTTATTGATGTATTGAAGTCATTATTTTATAGATACAATTGATTCGGAGCCGAATTCGAGAGGGAAGGCGGTAATTGAGGATTGAATTGGCCGTGGAAGTTTGAGGTAAGTGTTCGGTTTAACCTTAGCTTGAGGGATTATGAGTTGAGTCATATTTGCTATGTGCTTCTTGTGGAGTACGACGTATAGGCATGGTGACGAGTATCTATACGTGTGTTTCAAGCATGACCGTGAGTCTTAAATTGACATTTGTTGTACTCTTTAATAATACTATGGTTGAAATAGTGAGTAGACCTGTGATACTGAGCAAAAACTTAGCTTATTTTCGTAGAAGTAAATTATGAGTTAGAAATGGTGATAATAGAAAAGATAAGAGTTGAATTGAGATTGGTTGTAGCTGGTTCTCCCTTGCCGGGATGAATATACTTGTACTGTTGAGTTCCCTTGTCGGGATAGAGTATTTTATGATTAATCCTTGCCGAGATTTGTTGTTATGATTACTGTAAGCTATATAATTGGAATGGGTTGCGCGCCGCAATATTTTTATTAATGTATACATATATGGATCGGGTTGCACGCCACAACATATATTATACTGGATCGGGTTGCACGCCGCAACATATATTATATTGGATCGGTTTGCACACCACAACAGATATTATATTGGATCGGGTTACATGCCTCAATAGATATATATGTATATATTATATTTATTGGATCGGGTTGCACGCCGCAACAGTTACATTTATACGTATGGATCGGGTTGCGCGCCGCAACAGTAGTGCTATCATATTGTTTTAGACATTGTGTTGTTCCTTCATATTTATTCAGTTTCTGTCGAGTTGAACTATTTCTCCGAGGCATGTACCCCCTTCCTTTTAACTGCTCATTACTTGTTTATTTTTCTGCAATATATTATATAACTGTACAGGTTTATCTGGAGTCTAGTGCTAGCCTCGTCATTACCTCACCGGGGTTAGGCCACACACTTACCAGAACATGGGGTCGGTTGTGCTGATACTATACTCTGTGCTCTTTTGCACAGATCCAGGTACCAGAGCAGCATACGGTGCACAACTGTAGTTTGGGAGCTAGTTTTCAATCCACGAGATTCCCGAGGTAGTCCTGCAGGCGTCCGCATGCCCGACATCTCCTCTATCTTTATTTATGATCTGTTTCCTTTTGTACCCGAGACAGACTTTATTTTTTTTTGTTTCAGACAGTTGCATGTAGTAAATTTTAGACAGTCCGTGAATGTTGTGACACCAGTCTTGGGTAGAGGCATATGTGGATTTTCCTTGTTATTTTGGTTTACTTCGTTTAAGTCTTCCGCTAAATTGTAAATTCCATTGTTGTTTAGTTATTTATCTCCTGTTAATTTAATTGGTAAACGTAAATTTAAAACAAAAGTATTATGGATTCTAAATATGTGGCTTGCCTAGCTTCTATGAGTAGGCGCCATCACGACTCCCGAAGGTGGGAATTCCGGATCGTGACAAAAATACTATCTTCGTCTTACATATCTCATATTTTCTCGTAGTGTTTGTGTTTGTTCGAGTCACTACCCAGTTTTTTATTGTGATTTTAATAAGTGAAATCTGATATGGTTTAATGAAAAGCAAAATAACTATTTTGTACGTGCAATGTTACAAATAATTATTTCTAATATCTTTTTAGAAGTTCATAGAGATTTATTGTAAGAAAAATTAGATCAACCATTGAAAGACCTTGAAACTTGAAAAATAATAAATTGCATTTGTCGAGTTTGTAATTGTTTGATTAGATTTTGACTGGCGTGATTAAAATATCGATTGACAACTATAACTAAATGTTGAGTCAGAGTGGTCGAGACTTAGAGCTGAGTTGAGGTGATTGAGATCGAAATTTTCAGTTGAAAATCGAAGAAGAACACAACTACAGTAATAATCGAAGAAGAACACTGTTACCTAATAGTATACCGCTACAGTATACTAATATACTATAGGAGTATATAGTTATACTACAACAGTATACCATTATAGTATACAAATATATTGTTATGGTATAATGTAATAATATGCAAGATATTGTAACAATATGCTGTAATAGTATACAATATACTATAATAGTATAATTATTACCCGTAAATTCACTTGCCTTTTTCCTTTTAATTTGTTTTAAGCTTTTACCTAGCGTGAGCAGCAAATTGAAAATGCAAAAATAAAATTAAATTATAGTATGCTATATAATGTAACGGTATACTCTTACAATTAGATCATTTTAGAATTTTTTAAAATTTTTATTAACAATTGATATTATTTCAGTTTAATAATTGAATTAAACTTTTTTTAACTCTTTGCGTACAATTGTATACCCTGTTGATATAATTATATACTATACTGGTATCAAATGTTAGTTAATATTTTTTTGGTTGTATTAGCTACATTTAATTGGTACTGTCACGACCCTAGTTCACCAATTGTGAACACGTCATGACGACACCTAGTCTTCGCGACCATGTAAGCCTAACACATTGCGGAAGTAATAACATTTGCGGAATTTATAATCAAAACTAAATAACAGGAATAATGTATACGGTTGCCACCTGGCACATACACTTTAACACTTTAAAAGTTATGAAACTATCCCCAAGACCCAAAAACCCACAGGCAACACAGGCTAAGAATAATACATAACACTGCTCTAATCATCCGGAAAGTCTATAACAAGGAAAAATAGAATAGCATCTAGCTAACTAAAGGGTAGAGTGAGAGGGAGACTCTCCGGTCTGCGGACGCGGCAGGTATACTTCAAGTCTCCGAAATGCTCCCTGCAGCTACTGATAATGCGCCTGCGTAGAAGTACCTGGATCTGCACATGAAAAACATGCGCAGAAGAGGCGTGAGTACACCACAACGGTAGTCAGTAAGTGCCAAGCCTAACCTCGATTGGGTAGTGACGAGGAAAGATCAGGGCCCTACTGAGGCAGAAACAATAAGATAGCAAAATATTAACAGTGTTGAAGTCTGATGAAAACTAATGAACACAGCAGTGTGGTACGACAGTTCAATGAAATATAATACTGCAAGACAAAACAGGAACACCGAGTAAATACAGCTAAATTACAAGAATACCGACGAGGGTCTCCCAGGATACCGTCCTGTAGTCCTTTTCTCAACTGTCCAATGGATCTCCCGGGATACCGTCCTGTAGTCCAATTCTCATATCAATATCAAGGATCTCCTGGAATACCGTCCTGTAGTCCAATTATCAGTGTGCAGGGGATCTCCCGGGATACCGTCCCGTAGTCCCAAAATAAAAGTGCAGGGGGATCTCCCGGGATACCGTCCCGTAGTCCTAAAATAAAAGTGCAGTGGGATCTCCCGGGAATCAAACCCGTAGTCCTAAAGTAAATATGCAGGGGGATCTCCCTGGAATCAAACCCGTAGTCCCAAAGTAAATATGCAGGGGGATCTCCCGGGAATTAAACCAGTAGTCCCAAAGTAAATACGCAACCAGCATCAGAGAAATATTCAGAAATTGAAGTGCAACAATACAAGGCAACAAATAATACCGGCCTATATGCTCCACGTAATCACAGTTAAGACAATTTAAATAAATAGGCAACTTGGATCAATTAAACATGCTCTTCTACGCTAGCACAGGCTATAATACCAAGTAAGGTAAATCAAATATGAAAGAAAATCCAAATTAAGTATTTAAGTAAAAATACGGGTTTCAATAATTAGCTCAAGTACGCGCTCGTCACCTCACGTACAAGGCCTTCAATTACCAATTATCACATCCTAAGGGACGAAGTCCCCCACACAAGGTTAGGCAAGCCACTTACCTCGAAGCGGTGCGAAATCAACTAGGGAACGATGCCCTTGCCACGAGTATCCGACTCCAAATGACCCAAATCTATTAAATTCAATTACAAATCGTAAATAATATTGTAGACAACTGATTCCACTACTGAAATTAAAGCTAGGGCGCGAAAATAGGTAAAATGACCAAAACATCCCTCCAGCCAACATCTCGGAATCGAATAATTTTCACATTTTCAGAACCCCCGTACTCTCACGAGTCTAACCATATAAAAATCTCCCAAATCGGAGGTCAAATGCCCACTCAAAATCACAAAATTAAGCCTAAGAAGTTTCACCCATTTTTCTCAATTTTAGACCTTGAATTTAAATTCTAATGGTTGATTTAGCTAGAAAATGATGGAATATAGCTAGAAGGGATCAAAGCAACGTTACCCAATGATCTTCTCTTCAAAATCCACTCAAAATCGCCTTCTCCCGAGCCCTCAATTGATTTTTCTAACTTTGAAATAAATCCTCGGATTTTCTCTTTTTCAGACTAGAGATTTCCGCTTTTGTGGCCCAGGGACCGCTTCTGCGGTCCCGCTTTTGCGGTCCCGCTTTTGCGGTGGGAATAACCGCTTTTGCGGACTAAAAATCGCATCTGCGGTTCCGCTTATGCGGGAAGGAGATCGCTTCTGCGGTTCTCCTGGGATGGGGCAATTCCGCTTATGCGAAGAAATGGCCGTTTATGCGGCTCCGCGTCTGCGGTGAGGAAACCGTTTATGTGGCTCCGCTTCTGCGGCTCCAGGACCGCAGAAGCGAAAATACCAGAAGCCTACTGCAACTTTTTCCTTCTAACTCCAAACTTTGCCCGTTGAGCATCCGAAATCATCCTGGGACCCTCGGGAATCCAACCAAAAGCACCAATACCACCTAATACCTTATTCAAACTTGTACCAACCCTCAAAACACGTCAAACAACACTGGAAACCCGATTAAATCAAGGATTCAAGCCTAAGAACTTCAAATTCTATCAAAATACGCTTTCGATAAAAAACCTAACCAAACCTCGCCCGAATGACCTAAACTTTTGCATGCACATCTGAAATGACATGACAGAGCTATAGCAACCTCCGGAGTCCAAATTCGACCCCCGGATCAAAAACTCACTACCGGACCGGAAGCTCCAAAAATTCAAACTTCGGCATTTCAAGCCTAAATGAGATACGGACCTCCAAATAACATTCCGAATACGCTCCCAACCCCGAAATCACCTAACGGAACCATCCGATTTCCATTCCGAGGTCGTCTTCACACTGTTCCGAATACGGACCATTTTTCAACTCTTAAGCTCTTATTTAGGGACTAAGTGTCCCAAAACACTCCGAATCCTAATACCGAATGTCCCGGCAAACCAAAATAGCAGAAATGAACTTAGGGAAAGCAGTTAATGGGGGATCGGGGCGTAAATTCCAAAAATGACCGGCCGGGTCGTTACATCCTCCTACACTTAAACATTCGTTCGTCCTCGAACGAGCATAGAGAACATACCTGAAGTTGCAAAAAGATGAGGGTACTGGCTGCGCATATTCTGCTCGGTCTCCCAAGTTGCCTCCTCGGCCGGCTGACCCCGCCACTAGACCTTTACTGAAGCGATGTTCTTTGACCTCAACTTTCTGATCTGCCTGTCCAAAATGGCCACTGGCTCCTCAACATAAGATAGATCCTTGTCCAGCTGGATTGAACTGAAATCCAACACGTGCGATGGGTCACCATGATATCTCCGGAACATCGAAACGTGAAATACCGGATGAACCCCGGCTAGGCTGGGAGGTAAGGAAAGATCATAAGCAACCTCCCCAACTCGCCTCAAGATCTCAAAAGGCCCAATAAATCTCGGACTCAGCTTCCCTTTCTTTCCAAATCTCATGACACCCTTCATAGGCGAGACCCGAAGCAAAACTCGCTCGCCAACCATATATGCCACATCACGGACCTTCTTGTCTGCATGACTCTTCTGTCTGGACTAGGCTGCACGGAGTCTGTCTTGAATCACTTTAACCTTCTCCATCGCATCCTGAACCATCTCTGTGCCCAATAACCTAGCCTCACCCGGCTCAAACCAACCCACNGAATCTGAATAGTGCGCTCGAACTGTCCGTCCGTCTGGGGGTGTAATGTCGTGCTCAACTCCACTCGAGTGCCTAACTCCTGCTGCACGGCTCTCCAGAACCACGATGTAAACTGAGTGCCTCTGTCTGAGATGATAGAAACTCAAATACCATGCAACCGGACGATCTCCCTGATATAGATCTCCGACAACCGCTCCGATGAATACGTGGTACACACAGGTATGAAATGAGCGGACTTGGTCAGCCGATCCACAATGACCCAAATAGAATCAAACTTTCTCACGGTCCGTGGGAGTCCAGATACGAAGTCCATGGTGATACGCTCCCACTTCCACTCTGGGATCTCAATCT
>MU768300.1:69881-90931 GCA_026770625.1 Nicotiana glauca
CAAAGTTAAGATATAATATTAATATTATAAAAATATTACATAAATATAATTAAGTGTATATAAAGAGATAAAATAAAAAATTAAATAATAAAATAATAATAAAATAATAATGAATAGTAATGGGGGAGATGAATAGTGTACCCCATATTTGAGGGAACACTATTTATCCCCCATTTTAGGGACAAAAATGGGGGAGGGTTGGAGGACAATTTCCCTCAAAATTGCCCCCATTATGGGGATGGGGGCAAAATTGGAGATGCCCTTAGCAAAATGGCCTCATTTTGACCTTGAACAGCATAATTCTTCAATATTTAAAGCTAGAAATTCTTGTTTGATGGTGAAATTAGAAGGTTAATGATCTATTATTGTTAGAACTGTTTGATCACCAATTTTGGAGAAATTCAGCTATGACTAGCCCCTTAAGGGACCATTCCTTTCAATCACCCCAAATCATAAGAAAACAAATACCGGTATGAGTTAGACTGACATATTATTTAGCTCATTTTGATCTAATCCATCTCAATCAACTCATGTAGACATTTTAGCAGGTCATTGAATCAGCCATACTTGCTATAAAATTATGAAGCAACAAATCCTGTTAGCTTTTTATATTCTTTCTATTTTAGTGTGTTTCCATCGCTAAGTGATGTATCAAGTGGACTAATGTCACATCGATTAAAAGTTTTTCCGTTTAATCTTTCAGCACATCCTCTACTACTAGTCGAGAACAAGAGAATTTTACCAACTAAGGACAGTTGAAAAGGTTTCTAACTTCGACACAAAACTCTGTTCAAAGAGGATCTTGTCTGTTTAGCTTCATGATTTGGAAAAGGTTCAAAATTCAAACCATAATATTCAACTGTAACACTTTCTTGCAAAACTAGCACACATTCCAATGCAAAATCTAGTCAAATTTTGATGCCCTTTTCTTAATAAGAAAAATTGCTTCATATATAATAATTAAAGAAGAAATTATATCCATTAGCATAAAACTTCAGCGGGGCTCTCACTATATCCACTTGATGACATGTCTAAACCCCAAATCAGTCAATGATATTCTTTAGACATGATGATTACCCATTTTTAAGATGAGTTGGATAAAGTAATACAGTAGCTTTATGCATGGGGAGAAATAATAATTATAGTATTAATCTTTTAAATTCCCTACTACGTCTCGGTTATGGAAATTATTAATATAATAGTCAAATACCTTAAAAAAAGAAAAGCACAAAATGCTTTGATGATTAGAAGGAAACAAGTGAAGCTTTTATGCCTTTTAATTAAATTAGTCTCTTTAATTACTTTCATCTTTTTTTTTTTCTCTCGTTTCTTTCTTTAGGGTTGTAGATTCTTATGACGTCCGTTCTGCGCATTCAGACGAGAAAAAGAAGATTTTGGCGGAGATGATATCCTTTCGGCAATTTTTTTAGAGTTTGATAGCTAGACAGAGAAAATTAAAGCAGTATTAACTTTTTATTTGAATTTATTATTAGGAAATTTATCTTCACGTTACTTTGAATTTATAATTAAACTATGTTTCCTCATCACAACTTACTATCTTTTTTATATCCCTCTTATTATTCTTTAGTGTTTCCAATAAGACAAACTTTATGGAAAAAATAAAACAAATTATTATCAAATGTTAAAGTGTTTAGATCCTAGATCTCCATTAACGATTATTCCTTGTTTTTGACTTGAAAGAGTGAGGTCTGAATGCTGGGATATTTTCTTACACCAAACGATATCTCAGTTCGTATATATTAATCAATGGTTAATTATCATACAAGTTTTCCTTAAATTATCCATTTTATGCATTACTTAGTATCTAAACGACTGAGTTTGTAGTACGTTTATTTTCCATAAAATAAGTCGTAATAAAGCAAAAGTGTATTAAGATCAATACACGTCTGAATTGGAAGGTGCATGAAAACAATAAATATCTTTTAATTAACTAGAAACAGAATAAAATTGTAATTTAAGACTACCCTAAGTTCTAGTATATGTTTATTAGAGCAATATTTGACTTCATCTTTGTTACGGGTATTGCTCCAAATGTTTTCATTTTATCCACAAACTTTACCAAAAATACTAGATTTCTCAAAGTATTTGTTGGGTTTCCCTTTTATAAGAATGAAACAAGAAAGAAGAGTTGACCAAATTCAAGTAACAGTGCTCGATCAATTATTTTTAATTATATATAAATTAACAGAAAATAGTGGAAGTACAGGCGCGAATTGACATAATGTTGTTCATTTCTAATTATTGCTCTATATGTCCATGGTGAAAAACCGTAGAAGTATAACCATCTCATCTAAAAGTTTAACAGCTTGTTTGGATGGTTGTTTCTCGTTGTATTTTATTGTATTGTTATGTTTGTTGTGATTGTTTTCATTAAAATTAGTTGTATTGTTGCGTTAAATCCATGCCATTGTTCCATTACAATAAAAAGTCCCCTTTTTTAAACAACCGATTTGGCGTGATGAGATTTTTTTCTATTTTTCTTTTCAATTATGCCCTAATTTATTACTCCGTAATTTTATTTTACACTTTATCTTTTTTCTGTTACTCCAAATCTCCAACTTATAACCTACTATGTGTTTTTCCAGACCAATGTTAAAGGTGTTTTGTTGCCTCATGTTTTATTTTTTTCCTCCTAATTTGCTTGTAACTCAATTCTACTTAGTTGGTGCTCCTTTGTTTTGTCTTTTTCTGTCTCGCTCCTTTGTTCTGCTTTCTTATTTAAAATTATTTTTATACTTAATTTTGATAAATTTAATATTTAAACAATTTAGGGTATTTTAATAAACTTATCAGTTACATTACAGTATGATACAGTTAAACCAAACAACAGAATATTATTTAACAAATAACAAATAATACAATCTATCCAAACATTGTATTCATAAAACGATACGGTTCAATACGATACAATACAATATAATACATTATAAGACGATGGGGAACAATGATCCAAGCAAAGTGTAAGTTATTAGAGAGAACACGTTTTTATTTACTTAATTATGAAGGTGTTTATCTAAGTTTATAAGCTGGTCAAACTGGCCTATAAGTAGCTTCTGACTTATCTACGCATTTGGTAAACATCCAAAGTGCTTATAAGCTAAAATAGGCTATAAGTCATAAGTTGGTCACCTCATGCACGATCCAAAATCCACCGAGGGTCGTGGTGGCGCCGGATACCGCTTTTAGGCAAGCCAACCAAAATACTTAATTAACTTCCAATTTTTTTTATATTGTCTAAAATTATTTTTCTTTATACATTAAATAACGAATAATAAAATTTACAGGAATAACCGCGAAATCTTTAACAAATTATAATATTTAATAATCCAAAAATCCTCCCAAAACCCGGTGTCACGAGTGCATGAGCAATTTCTAAGAAATATTGTAATACAATAATCATCCGGAATACAATATTGGACATAAATAAATACAAAAAACTGAAAGAGACTTTGCTGGTTGCGGATCACCTCGAGAAGTGCAGCTCACCTAAGTCTCCGTGTCATCTGTGCTGCTACGCCCAATAGGCCACTAGAGATGCATATGCATGTGCAACAAAAATGCACAGAAGTGTAGTATGAGTACGAAAACAACGTGTACCCAATGAGTATCCCGTCTAATCTCGAAAAAGTAGAGACGAGATGGCGACTTCGACACTTACTAATGGTCCAATGATGACATATCTATAATATATTAAATCGTAAATTTTTATAAACATGATTATAATTCAATGGATTGAAGCAAATAAATAATTCTTTCTTTTATAGGAAATCATTCTTTTTCATCATTTATACATATATTCTTAAGCCAGAAAGAGGCAACGACAACTTTAATAAGTTTCAGGGCAAGCAATACAAGCATGCCCAAATCATGCCGAGGTCGATGGCCCGCTCCAACAGAAATGTAAACTGTGCACTGTCGAGGGTCGAACGACGCAAATCATAGATGCATCTATTTAATCTGCCGAGGCGTTCGACCCGTTCCAAAATTAAACACACATAGATAGTCAATCAGGAGTCCACACGGAGCAATTATCCAAAGAAAGTAAATTCTCTTTTAACCATTTAAGAAAAATGAAATTTAATCCTTTTAGAAATTTATTTACTAATTCAATGTGATTTAAGCAATTCAAGTTGTCAATAAGTTTACAAATAATCCAAGTATAAAATGCTCTTGGGTCCTAAACTACCTGGACAATAACATAATATTAGCTACACACTGACTATCGTCACCTCGTGTGCACGTAGCCCCCACAAATAGGAGCACATAACCAATTATTTTTACCTATGGGGACAATTCCCTCTTACAAGGTTAGAAAGGAGACTCACCTCGCTCCGAAGATCCATAACCGGCGTTCCACGCTCTTCCGAAGACTTTAATCAATGAACAAAGCTCCAAAGCTAGCCAATAATGATACCAATCTATTAATATATACTTAATTATCCATTACAACCCAATTTATAACAATTTCTAACCCCGATCGAAAAGTTGACAAAAATGCCCTCGGACCCACGTACCCGGATTCCAAAATTTCTCGAAGATAAATTTTACCCATGAACTCAAATATATGATTTTCTCTTAATTCTATACCAAATATCGTGGTCAAAATCCAAGAATAATAAGTTTCTAGGTTTTCCCTCAAACCCCAAGTTTTCTAAAATTTTCTTGCCTAAATCCATATATAAACCTTGTATTTAACTCAAAGCTAGCATAAATTACTTACCTCATGATGAATGATGAAAATGGCACCTCAAGACCGCTCTCAATCGTCTCCAATGGAAGAAAATGGGGTTAAAATGAACCCAACCCCTGATTTTTAAAAGACCTCACTACCTCAGCTGTTTTCGTACCTGTGGTCCCTTGACCGCTTCTGCGATTCCGCAGGTACGGTTCAAAATACCATTTCTGCGGTCCTCCCCAGGCCGCCCTTTTTCGCTTTTGCGCCACGCCTACCGTAGATGCGGTCTCGCATCTGCGGCACCCTGACCGCTTTTGCGGTCCTAGCCCCCTTCACAAATCCCGCATCTGCGGCTTTGTGGCCGCTTCTGCGGCTCCGCACCTGTGGCCCAATTCTCGCAGGTGTGGTTATGACAGCAACCAGCACTTCAGCCTTCTTCCAAACTACAAATTCGATCCATTAATCATCCAGAATCCACCCGAGGCCCCCGGGACCCAAACCAATCATACCAACCAGTCCCATAAGATATTACGGACTTGCTCGAGGCCTTAAATCACATCAAACAACGTTAAAGTCATGAATCAACCTCCAATTCAAGCTTTAAGAATTTTGGAACTTCAAAGTCCTACTTCCGATGCTGAAACCTATCAAATCACATCCGATTGACATCGAATTTTGCACACAAGTCACATTTGACATTACGGACTGCTTAAATTTTTATAAACGGATTCCAACCCCGGTATAAAAAATTCCACTTCCGGACAAACTTCTCAAAAACCTTCAAATTTCTATCTTTAGCCAAATGACTCCAAAATGACCTACGGACCTCCGAATTCACTTCCGATCGCGCTCCCAACTCCAGAATCATCATATGGAGCTGCTTCCAGACTGGGAATCCCAAACGGATATCGATATCACTGAAATGCACTTCAACCCAAACCTATGAAATTTCTTTCAAAATTCTACTTTCCATAATAGGCGCCAAAACGCTCCCGAGTCATCCAAAACCCGATTCGGGCATACGCCTAAGTCCGAAATCATCATACGAACTTGCTGGAACCTTCAGATCCCGATTCCGAGGTCGTTTACTCAAAATCCCAATCCTAGTTAATTCTTTCAACTTTAAGCTTCCAAAATGATAATTCTCTTTCCAAATCAACTTTGAACTTCCCGAAACTTAATTCCGACCACGCGTACAAGTCATAATACCTGAAATGAAGCTATTCCCATGGCCTCAGACTGTTGAACGACATTCTAGAGCTCAAAAAGAATGGTCGAATCGTTACATTCTCTCCGACTTAAACATACGTTCGTCCTCGAACGTGCTGAGAACTACACTGAAGTAGTCTGAAATCACTGCTTAACTTCTCATGCACCTTCCCGTGCTACCACAACTCAGTTGAGCACATCAACTCGATCAATTCTGAAGATATTCCCTTTTATTCAAGCAAATAAACCTTAGAGCCCAATTCCAACATCTGGAATTCTATGCCCGACCTGTTTCCAACATAAAATCACCATATCAATCACTACACGATGCACCCAAACATGGTTGTATAACTTTGCTGAATTCACACCTAGCATCACTTTACTTACTAGACCACAATAACATTTTCTAATCAACTTAGTCAAAATTCCACGAATCCAATGCTCCCATTGCAACCCATGACATACACAGGTCTTACTCTAACTCTTACAATGCCGCCACAACGGAAGAGATGTGCAGAAATTCATAATCAACTGCCGAGTCAACCAATCATTGAGTTTATACTTCTGACAAGAAACATTACCTCATTCTGAACCAAATAATGATCTTTGCTCCTTAATATATTTCACGTAATCAGATTGCACTGATCCTAAATCCAACAATCTCGTCTCACCCAGTACGAACTGCTCAGGCAATAAGCCACCCCAACATGACCAAAAGTCTCATATGATGCCACAATGTACCAATAGGCTACCAATAAGAATGTGATATAAAAAGGAAAATGAACTCTGAAAAGGAATTTCAATTACCCCGCTCGCGAATCATACATGCGACGCTGGCGCATAGCTAATATGAGCTTCCTTCAGAAAATAGGAAACAGAACACAATTAAACAGATATGGGGAACTGTACTGAACATCACACTATCATAGCGCGCAACCTGATCCGAGCAATCATAACCATGGCGACGTGCCAACCGATCCACACAACATAACCATGCGGCGTGCCACCCGATCCAAATAACATACCCATGGTGGTGCGCCACCCGATCCACACATGGAACTCACATAAGTAGATGTACATCGAGCTAAATTGCTTATTACAACAAAATACTGAATATCAATCATAAACACGCTAAGTGTATTATACCATTCGTTGGGGAGACATATAACGCTACAATCCACAAACTCGATCACAACTGAAGTGTGATATATGATTTGAATCTCAAGAGTCATCCTGCTCATATAACCTCATCTTTATGCGGAACCTCAACACATAAGAAATTCACTAAGCCGTCTCACAACTTGCATGACACAATATATCATTACCTGAAATAGCTGACAACGAAATAACACCCCGACTACCTTCCATAAGGAGCGTATTGCTGAGATGAACACATCTGGCCTGATATAAAGCCCCCGTTCTCATTTAAATCAATCCACTGATCTCAAGCCGATTTTTGATTGCACCAACTAGGCTAATAACCTTTCAAAGGTCCATAATAACTCTCATTTTCTCATAACACATAATAACAACCCTCATAACCGGAGCGAACCTCCACATTCCATAACCCGATAAACAGAGAGCCCTCCAGGCATAAATTCTCAAATTAATGATATTACCACAATCCTCATACTTTGTTTAAATCTTTAATCAATCAAGTGACTATATGTCACACTTATACAATCTTCCTGTGGGACACGCTCCCACAACTTTCCAAAATAAATAACGGGTCCGCACATCCAAACTACCGGCCTCACTAACGCTGAAATGAGATTAAGAATCCTTAGCCAGGATGCAAAACCTTTTTCACAAAACACCAATCTCAAGTGACACTGAAGACAATACCAACTTACTTTAAACATCAAACCTCCTTTCCTGCTCATCCGAGTTCGTGACATCCTTGTCAACACCGAATTGCAACATTGATCCTCACTTCAAATTCAATACCACTCACTACACCCAACATGCCAATATACGATAGAACATGATTTTTATCATAACTCCGGAACCACTAATAGGTTAACACTTCATCACATAAAAGATTTTCACTAAACTCACTTCAGGAGAAATATAGCAACACACAAGTAAATTCTCATAACCGTAGAATATGCAAACATCTAAGTAGTGGTCGAAGCCACCATAGCCCTTCCGAGATTCGCATACACATAACGGGCCATAACAGTAGAATACTCCTGAATAACATCAATTACAGCGGCCGACAGGCCTCACACGTACTACCACAAATCACACGTATAACTTGATCACGCTGAAGAAACCAATCACTGACACCAATATGCCAATTTAACTATGGCTAATCAATCTATCTTATTCCAATTCATCCTTGATTGACTTATAAATAATACTAACTCTGTTCAACACATAACATACTCCATCTGCACTCATCCCGAGTGACCTTGAATCACGAGACCATGCTGTACCAAATCCCACGAACCATTTCATACCTTCCTTGTGCGCACATTCACACCCTCAACTGACATGTCCATTCTGCTAATCCTTCTACGAATCCGAAGTTCTTTCTCATTTTTCTCTCAAGTGCTACAGTGCAAGTCAAAACATCACAGAACATTCTGGGCCTCCACTCATAAGTTGTTGTTAACTGTACGTATAGGCTCGAAATCATTATGCACCATACTTTATCCCTTTTTTTTGAATCCATTAGGACCATTACTGAGAACCACCTGCTCTGAATTGGTCCCGAATATAATCAAATTCATAAATCTTATAACACATGAATACAATCTCAACGAAGCACCCGACGGAATTACTTTCTTTGAACCCTGCATCTATACAAGGCATAAATCCTGAATCCTTCCTCAAGTCCGAACAGAACCAATAAGGCCAACCATAGCACCCTTTAACAAGTCCTTTGCTCAAACCACCACTCATGTTCTTTTTCCGCAGCCGAAATAACCCAGAAATATGCTAACAACCAGAAAACCTCACAAGTAGTTAATCATGCAACCCCATCATAGGCGGTGGGACTCTCCCACTTAGCTCGAAGCCACTATTACACAACTCTGAAATTTACCAGGATTCTTAATCTCCTATTGACATAACCTTGCGCAATCAACCACCAAAATTATCAAAATCTTTCTATAAAACCCCCTTTTTATATTCTGAATCATCAAACATATTTGCACTACTGATCTCTTTGCTATATAACCAATAGGATTCTTCACGGAAGCTTCGCCAACCACGCGACCGCTAACCTGCTCACAGGGAATAACCCACCTGTGGAAATAACTTTCCGACGTCTTCCGACGCTACTGCACAGGGTATAATCACCATGACATCAATAACCCATCCTGAGTCCGAGCTAACCCTCTAGCTGCACAAGTCCTTTCACCCCTCGTGGACATCAACTAAATGTGAGCAACATCCTCCCCATTCAAGTTATGTTGTATCCTTCTTCATTTCAAGCAACTCCTTTCTGTTATACCAAGTCTCCTGCAGCATAATAACCCATGCTTTAGATTAAATCCATAGACCCCAATCACCAACCACTAAAATCCCAAATCATTCCAAACTCTCCTTAAAATGGGGTTGAAATGAACCCAACCCTCGATTTTTAAAAGACCTCACTGCCTCAGCTGTTTCCACACATGCGGTCCCTTGACCGCTTCTGCGGTTCCGCAGGTGCGGTTCAAAATACCGCTTCTACGGCCCTCCCTAGGCCGCCCTTTTTCGCTTCTGCGCCATGCCTACTGCAGATGCGATCCCGTATCTGCGGCAACCTGACCTCATCTGCGGCTTTGTGGCTGCTTCTGCGGCTCCACACCTGCGGCCCAATTCTCGCAAGTGCGGTTACGACAGCAACCAACACTTCAGCCTTCTTTCAAACTCCAAATTCGATCTGTTAATCATCCAGAATCCACCCGAGGTCCCCGTGACCCAAACGAATCATACCAACCAGTCCCATAATATATTACGGACTTGCTCGAGGCCTCAAATCACATCAAACAATGCTAAAATCATGAATTAACCTCCAATTCAAGCTTTAAGGACTTTGGAACTTCAAACTCCTACTTTTGATGCCGAAACCTACCAAATCACGTCCGATTGACCTCGAATTTTACACACAAGTCACATTTGAAACTACGAACTTACTAAAATTTCCAGAATCGGATTCCAACCCTGATATAAAAAATTCTACTTCCGGTCAAACTTCTCAAAAACCTTCAAATTTCTATCTTTAACCAAATGACTCCAAAATGACCCATGGACCTTCGAATTCACTTCCGATAGCACTCCCAACTCCAGAATCACCATACAGAGCTGTTCCCAGATTCGGAATCCCAAACGGACATCGTTATTACTGAAATGCACTTCAACCCAAACCTATAAAATTTCTTTCAAAATTCTACTTTCAACAATAGGCGCCAAAACGCCCCGGGTCATCCAAAACCCGATCCGGGCATACGCCCAAGTTCGAAATCATCATACGAATTTGCTAGAACCTTCAGATCCTGATTCTGAGGCCGGTTACTCAAAATTCCAATCCTTCTTAATTCTTTCAACTTTAAGCTTCCGAAATGAGAATTCTCTTTCCAAATCAACTCTGAACTTTCTGAAACTTAATTCCGACCACGTGTACAAGTCATAATACCTGAAATGAAGCTGTTCATGGCCTCAGACTGCTGAACAACGAGCTAGAGCTCAAAACGACCGGTCGGGTTGTTACACCTCAACTTATGGCTTTTTAGCTTATATGCACTTTTAATTTGACCAATGATTTTACTAATTTATCCTTAATAATATTTTTTAATTGACAAAATATTTTTTCCAAAATAAATTTTCTAACTTTCTTTTATTTTCATATTCGTTGTTCATCTTATTCTTTACGAAAAAACTTTTTAATTTATAATCTTTTATAAGTTTTAAAGGATATTTTTTAGTAATGTTATTAAAAGAACAACTCATCAACACTTTTCTACCAAACACATCAACTACTTATTATTAGTTTCAACATGTCTATCCAAACACATAAATGCTTATTTAGAGGGTATTGGCTAAGCTTATAAGCTGGCCAAACTGGCTTATAAGCACTTTTTGTCTTATCTACGCGTTTGGTAAAAATTAAAAGTGCTTATAAGTTAAGTGCTTATAAGCCAACAATAAATCAAAAGTCATAAGTTGGTCTCCCCCAACTTATCAAATTTAAGCTTATAAGCATTTTAAGTTTGACAAAAAAATTTACTATTCTATCCCTAAAATACTTCTTTATAAAACAAAACTCTTCGTATACCCAGTTCTTCAGCTACATATTATTAATTCAGCACTTTTATCCAAACACGTAACTACTTATTTTTTAAATCAGCTTCAGCACTTAAAAGTGCTTTTCAGCACCTAATGCTTATCAGCTACTCTAAATCAGCTAAGCCAAACGGGCTTTTAAATAATTAGTTTCAGCACTTCAAGCTTATCAGCTATTTACAAACAGCTAATCCAAACGACGCTCATATCTTCAACACGCTCCCTCACATACGGGCTTGATTCCTTTTGAACGTGCAAATGTTTTTTGATATTGAGTGGCGGTGAGACTCGAACCCAAGACCTTTATCTGCTCTGATACCATGTTGAAGTGTGTGATCATCTCATCTAAAACTTTAAGCTATTAGAGAGAATATATTTTTATTTACTTAATTTTCTTTGTAGAGAATATTTGTTCATTCATAAATTATCATTTCATTTATGATTTGCGAGAATATATTAATTATTTTTGGTACATTCAAGTACAATAGATTATAACTTTCATAAGGCATGTGACTTGAATTAAAATTCTATTCTCTTGATCGCAACTTGTCAAATAATTTTCTACAATTCATGCTTGTGATATTTATTTGCTAGAAACTCTGCACATATATTCACCTATATATAGAGAGATTTATATTTAAAATATGAAGGCAGTAAAAATTACTTCATTTGCAAAGTAGTGAATCAAAAATCGTAGCTTGCAGGGGACCACTTGGATGGATTCTCCTTCTTTCCATTCCATTGTTAGGAAGGGAAGAAGAACAGCAGAGAAGCTACATTTAAATAAAATAAATAAAATATAATATTGGGTATAAAACTAGAGAAGAAAGAACATTAAAACCCAAAAAGGAGAAAAGCACAAAAAGATAGATTGATCAAAAGGAAAAGCACACAAGAGAATATTGGTATCCCCGTGAAAGAGAAAGGATGACAGCGACAAAAGCTGCCAACATTTGATCCTTGCTCCCCACTTTGCCACGTTGGATCTTCACGTGGCAAAAGTAGGCCCCATCACGCCACTCTAGCTTTTTGTTACGGCTTTTTTTTTTTTTTTTTCAATTCTCATTCTGTGTTTTGTGTTGCATTGAAACTCCATTAAATCCTAATTCGTGCCAAGAAATTCTATACTATGGCTAAAGTGGTGCAAACACAAAACTTTTAATTAAGAATAAAAGAGTATATTGTATTTCATCACAACCAGATAAAAGTTTCATCTACCTCTGCTTTAATTAGGTCTTGAAATATGTTAATGCAATGATACTTTTTTTTTTTTTTGATTTCCTTATAATTATATAGGATTTGATGCATTTAAATTAACATTTTTGAACAATTAAGTGATGAATCAATGCCACTTCAATTAATTGAGAAATATCACCAGAATATAATTTGTTCAAACCTTCTTTTACATTTTGAAATATTGTTTTAGCTTACCTAGTTGTTTGAGTAATTAATATTAATTATACGCTAATTAAGTCATCCACTGAAAATAGATTTAGAATTTCCATTTAATATAGTTTGAGAATATTTAACTTATATATTTTGTCTAAGACTAAAAAATGAATATTATAGGTAAGAAGAATATATATAATTAGAGAGGAAAAAGAAATTAAAAATGTCGGTAGAAGTAGAAATGAGCATGTGAAAGGAACATTTTTGGCAGATTGACAGTTAAGAAAAGCCGCCAATTCGTTTCCATACAGACAGTTTCTCGTTAACGTAGTTGTAGAGGGACAAAGATCCTCTTCCTCTCCTTCTAAACAAAAAAAAGAAGAGTATTGTTTTTATTATATCCTTAAATTATGTATATAGATGCCCCACTAGGCTGGTAATGTGACAAATTAGATATCACCACGTGTACAAGGAAGCTCAGATTCCAAGAAAGGACAACTTGGAAGCATAGAATTTTGCTAAGACTCAAAAAAATACTCTATATATTGTAACTTTGTATGTATACATTCAACCATTTACTATATGCATGCAGAGAAAGAGTCAGGAATTGAACGTAGCTAGAGTTATTGGCCTTGAGCTTGAGAAGAAAGATTATTAAAGTTGGAAAAACAATTTTAAAGGCAAAAGTAGCCAAGAGTGGGGTGACAACTTTTATTTGCTTTTTGGACTTCCTTCTCTTTTTGTCTTCTTATTATCAATCCTACAACTTATTCCTCATCATTTTTCCGCCAAACTTCTCCATATAATTTCTGTCTTCTCTACCTTTCATTCTTCTTCTTTGGAATTTCTCTGATCAGGAAGATAATAAAAGTAGAAAATTATAAAGAGAAGTTCTAAAGAAGATTTTATATTATATGGCACCAGTTTCATTGCCCCCAGGTTTCAGGTTTCATCCAACAGATGAAGAACTTGTTGCTTACTATTTGAAAAGAAAGATCAATGGTAGGAAAATTGAACTTGAGGTTATTCCTGAAGTTGATCTCTACAAATGTGAGCCATGGGATTTACCAGGTATATTTAATTCCCTTTAATTCCATTTTGTGTTTTCATCCTCTTTAAATTAAATCAAGTGTCATAGAAGGTTTGTTTCAACTTTCAAAGGAAAATTACGATGTGGAAGCATATTGTATATTTTCCTTATTTGTAATTGTGACGTGTCTCTCGGATAAATGCTCAGAGAGAAAGACAAAGAAACATTACCTAGCAGCTAAATACCTCCAAAGTGATTGTCAAGAAAGGTATAACAACTAAAGACATTGTACTAACTACTATTTCCTCCGTGAACCCGTTTTGATTGCGCATGAAGTTTAAGAAAAAATAAGACTTTAGAATTTATCGTCCTAAACAAGTTAAAAAGAAGTCCAAAGTATTTGTGTGGTAATAAAAACTTCTTATTAAGGGTAGAACTCGAAGTTTAAGCTAAATTGTTTTCATATTTAGAAATGTATCATTCTTTTTGGAACGGACCAAAAAGAAAATAAATGTACATAAATTGGAACGGAGGAGTATTTCGTTTTCACTTTGATATATATTGAAAGACAACTCGTGTGTAATTTTAACATGTAATTATAAGACCTTAGTTGTGAGGCCATATGCTTTAAAAACTCGAGAAAGGAAATGTTCACAAGCTAATTGGCTATACAAAAGGATGAGAAAATGAAGAATTTAAAGGTATTTTTCTTCTAAAGGTACTCACATAATAATTACAAGCTTCAATAAGTTTATTTTTCCTTGATGTTCCATACGCGTGCAAACTAATATGTTCTGATTCTGGATACTTTGAACACACTTTAGTAGTCAAAAATCATATTCAATATTTTATACATATATAGAATTTCTTATCATTGCATGTATGTTTCTTTCTTTAAAGGAAGTTGTTGGTCCCTACTTTTGATTTCCTATTGAAGCATAAAGATGTGTACTTTACTACTTAGGTGAAATATCTGAAGTCAAAAGGCAAAGAAAAAAGAACTAACATGATTTCATTCTCTTCCAGGAAAATCAGGATTCCAACTCTAAATTCTTTTAAACCCCTCATTAATTAATTTTTCTGTTGGGATCTTTATACTACAATATAGAACAAGGGCCAGTTCCTTAATTTGATGATTACCATATTTTCAAGAATCACTTTCAATTTATTTATTCTTTTGTTGCTTTCTCATTTTGTTGTTAATTTAATATGTTACAGATAAGTCTCTTTTGCCTAGTAAAGATATGGAATGGTACTTCTTCAGTCCTCGTGATCGAAAATACCCTAATGGAACGAGGACTAACCGTGCAACGAAAGCTGGGTACTGGAAGGCTACGGGAAAGGACAGAAAAGTAAATTCGCAGATGAGGCCTATTGGAATGAAGAAAACCCTAGTATATTACAGAGGGAGAGCACCCCATGGAACTCGAACTGGTTGGGTCATGCATGAGTATCGTTTAGAAGAAAGAGAATGTGAAGTTGCTAATGGCATGCAGGTACATACATAATATATTTTCAAAAAGATTTACGTTATATCCATCATTTTAACCATATTTATATTGTGTAAATATAGAGCAAAATAACTTTTTCTACACACATATACTACACACATATACATATGTATGTGTGTATATATACACACACATATATATATATATAAGTGTGTGTGTGTGTTTTGTTGAATATCTTTGACATAAGGAAAGATTTTAATATGGTGTCAGAGTTGGTTCAAAAATTGTTTTAGGTCATACATTCAAATTCCTGTTGTGACATTCTTCGTTTCTGTTTGAATCCAATCCCCTTTTTAAAATATGCTGTCTCCGGTTGTATCTAAGTTTAAACCATGTGATGATGTTAATTTTGCATGAGATTTGCAGGATGCATATGCACTTTGCCGTGTATTCAAGAAGAGTTTGAATGCCCCAAAAATTGGAGATCACTATGCTAGCGCAGCTAGTGATCGATCCTCTAGCATTGATGTGTATACTGAGGGATCAAGGTTTGATCATGATATGGAGAGCTCAGCTAACTATGGAATGCCATCAGCAGCAACAAGCTCATCCATGGCTGTCCATGCTTCTCCATTAATGAATGTTGCTGGTCCAAGTCATGATGATAAATGGATGCAATACTTATCAGATGAAGCTTTCACTTCCATTAATCCTTCATTTCCCACTAGTAATGGAGCTTTTCCATATCACCCTTCTAAGGTAATGCCAACAACATTACTATGACGAAATCACGAAAAAATGAATAAACCCAAAAATATGCAAAAGAAAAGGGAGCTTCCTTTTATCAAATCAGATAAATAAATGTAACCGTTCATAAAAAGTGAGATTAGTAATCTAACAAAATAAGAGAGATTGTTTGCTACAACGTGTTAAAATATCATTATTTTTAATTGTACTGTCGATGTATTTAAGTTAAAATCCTTTTCCAAATTCTCGTTTCTAATTTGTGTTTTTTTTTAATTAAAGGTTGATATAGCATTAGAGTGTGCGAGGTTGCAGCATAGGTTTGCATTACCTCCATTGGAGGTCCAAGATTTTCCCCAAGTGGGCTATGTTGATTCTCAATCAAATGATCATCTTATGTATCATCAAAGCACAAATCAAACGGATATTGTACAAGAAATCCTATCCGTAGCCCAAGCTTCGCATGATCTTACAAATCAAGATTCATGGGGTGGAAATTACAATTATGCTCCTCCTAGTGATGACTTTTCTTTTCTTCCTCACAATAATATTCAAATCCATGACTTGGGTAATTCCTTCAATTTCATGGAACAACTAAAGGAAGATCATAATGCTAGGTCCATTGCAGTCACTGATTTTGATGACAAGGTAATTAATGCTACTAACCTATGCAATCAACACTATTTTATTTTTTTGCATTATTTCTTAGAAACCAATATGCTTAATTAGATGTAACTAACTTGCTTTCTGTTGCACTGGCCAGACTTTTTTTGAGGACTACAAGATGGTTCCACTAGAAAATATTTCAGGTCCCCATAAAGAAGAACAAGACCTCCAAGGTATTACAAATGTTTCTTCTTTTGATTTAGTTCTTTTCTTTTTGCTTTTAACTTCTTATAGCTAACAGTTCAAAGAATTTATACATGCAATATGCACTAGCTATAAGTACATTTTACTAACATTTTGTAGCAAGTAACGCGTCTTATTTTTCTAAGTTATTAAAGTACAGTAATAGTGCAAATTTTTTATATTGTTAGTGTACAAAAATAAAACTCTTTATACTCTGCTTACAGGAGAAGCCAGCGGTATGCATAACAGCTTGAATGAACGAGAGGCAAACAATTTCTCAATAGGATTTGGTAATGAGAGCTTCTTGGATGATGAAGACACAGATGGTTTTTCAAATTCCCCAAGTTTTGAAGTTTATGAGAAAATTGAAGTGAGCCAAGGATTGTTTGTTGCCACAAGGCAAGCAGCCAACACATTCTATCATCAAGTGGTACCTTCAAAAACAGTTACAGTACACAGAGACTTAGTCCCAGTGCATGACTTTCCCATAAGAAAAATACAAGAAAATGCAACTTTGCTTGATACATTTATGGCATTTTCAAGAAAAACACTTTCAGGAGTTATGAGAGTCACTAGGCCTTGGAAAGGAAAAGTAAGCACTTGGGTTGATGTGATTGCACCTTTATACACATTTTGGAGTATTTTGGGGATTGCTTAAAGGAAGATTAAAAAAAAATGGGCTCCCATTAGGAGTTTACAAAGGAGAAGGACAAGAAGAAGAAATCAACCAGAAGGAGAAGGGAAATTTAATTTCCACAGTGGTTGTGGAAATTAATCAAATGGCCTAACTTCACCCTTGTATTAATTAGCTCTTTCCACCATTTGGTGCACCACATTAACTGTCCCTTCTTCCCTTTGTAGTTTGTACCATTTTTTACTTGTACTTTTGTTTTCTAAAGATTAACCTCTTGTAATGCTAACCACAATTAATTGTTGTTAGGGGAAAGCTTAACTTAAAGCCCCCTAAAAATTGACACCAATATAAGTTCTTGATATAGATTGTATTTGTTCTTTTCATATCTACTAATCATTCTATATTCGTAGCGATTTTTTTTTAATACAGCCTATCAATAATGCTTTGGTCTGGATCACGTGCTTGTTTAACCAAAGGATAGGACTTTCGGTCAAAGACTGTTTTTCGAAGTATTCGGGCTATTGATAATCAAGAAAATCAATATTCTCGTAATAAGAAAAGAAATTAGAATATGAAATAGCAAAGTAATAAAAAGCAAAAGAAAGTAATTATATTCCAATAATAATAAGAACGTATCCATACAGATGTCATTTCTTTCCCTTATATAGTCATCTCCAAGTACAATGTCTTTTCCCTTTTATGACCAAGTCATTATGAGCATTAATGAAACGTTATAATTGGTAGTCGTAATTGTTTTGTGAAGATTCTGTAACGTTTGTAGTCATCCGTACTCATTAATTGAAGACCAATGAATCCGCCCTTTTTACTGTCATGGTTCATTCAACCAGTGCCTTTTCAAATCGCTAAAAAGACTCGAGCAACCGTTTCTTCTCATCTCGTGGGTGTTTTGCTCGTATCTATTAAGACTCATGTCTTTTTTAATGCTCTTCTCTAGTTGTCGCTTTTCTAGTGATCCACGTGTCTTGCCATGTCAGTCACATAATTAATTCCACGTGTAATATTCATTTTCTCCAATACAGATAGTCCCCCCACTTACCAATTATTAAACAATTAAATATTTGGAAAGTTGATCACATTTATGGCGGGAATATTTTGCCGCCATTTCTCACGTACCATTGTATCTTCTTCTGAATCAATGCGTCATATACTACTCCCATTTAATGCATATGTCACGTGGCAGTCATTGATTGGCTCTATAACTCTTCAGCTGGTTTTAGGGCTCTTTTGCGGCTGCATTAGTTACGAAGTGACAACTTTCATAATGACGTTTCTATCGTTACCTTTTTTACATGACGGTTGCTTCTGCATATAAATACATCCTTTGCCTTTGCTTTCACGAAAAACTTTCTTCAGTATTCTTTATTCACAACTTAATCTTATTCTTTAGTACGTACTACTTCCTCATATAACTATGTCTTCTTTAAATCCCGATCCTCGAAAAATTGTCATAGTAGACAAACTTCCCCTTTCTTCTGCTCCTACCAGAAATAGGAGAGGTGGTAGGTTGCGTAGTTTAGGGTCAATTTTTGTACGTGGTTCTTCTTCTCAAATCAGTTCTACTCCTCCATTGTCTTCTAGATCTAGGTCTTCCTCTTTACATAGATCTTCCGCTAGAAATAGGGATTCTAGTGAACCTCTTCGTGAACCTATTGTCGACAAGATTATTCCTGCTGAACTTTCCTTTGTCAAAGATAGAGAATTAATTAAAAATCAGGTTACTTCCATGACTTCTCCCGATCGCGCTGATGTTTACCCTTCCCAGATCACTGAGGGTTTAGCTTCTATTGTGCGTAGAGATTGCTATTGAAAATTTGACTTCCTGATTCTGGTCCCAATGAGAATCAAAGGATCACTTCCTTTGAAGTTATTTTTTTGTGTGTATACATATCCCTTCATATTAGGTTTTAGGCCACCTATTGATCCAGTTATTATTGAGTTTTTCTGTTTCTTTGATGTGTGTTTAGGACAGATTGATCCTATTGTATGGAGGGTTGTGGCATGACTCAGATACTTGTCAAATCTGGCTTTTTACCCTTCACCTTTTACCATATGATTCATCTTTACTCTCTTAAATTATTCCATCATGGGGTTTTTACCCCCATGGCAAGAAGTAAGAGGGTTTTGGTTAGCCCTGAATACGACAAAGATCATGGCTGGTATGCCCGATTTGTTGCTACCCCTACAAGTGAGTTAGTAGGTGAAAAAAGCATGCCCTTCCCTGAGAAATGGAACTTTGCACGTAAGTTTCTCTTCCAATCTTTTATTTCTCTTTTTTTTTGAAGAACTTGTACTCTCGTAACTGTTTTACTTTTTTTTCAACAACCATGGGAACTGTTAAGGAAATTTTTGATTTTTCTGGTTGGGTAAAAAATTCTTAACAGTTGCTCCGATGGAAGAAAGGTCCTGGAAATACCTTTCAAATAGATTTGGATGGAAAGTTAAGACTCACGGTAATTTTCTCTTTCACTTTCTTCTTTATTTTCATGTTTATCTTGGAACTTATTAAACCTTTTTTCTTTATTAGGATTTCCCAATCGGGGTGTGAGTGCTGCATCAATCACTGCTTCGAGGCTCTCTCTATCAAAGGCTCAAGAGATAATCTTGAGTTTCTCATCAAAAAGAAAAGCTTATAGACCACAGAACTCTGAAGACAAAGAGGAATGGGACGAAGGCTCGTTGGTTCGAAAGCCACGAGCTAGAAGACGGGTCATTTCAGATGACGAAGCTACTCCCCGTCCTAGTTTTGTTCCCATGCTCAAGCTTGAGAGTTCTATCTTAGTGAGTTCTGATGAAAAGATGCCTGCAACACCCCGTGATTCTACTGAATAAGTCTTTTCTCGTGGATTTGATGAAGAAAGCTTTGGCTTTATTTCTAAGGAAATGCCCCTTGCCTCTTTTCCGGTGTCTACTCCAATTGAATCTCAGTTACCCGTACCTGCTGCTACTGCCACTGCTCCACCCATGGCTATTTTGACTTCCTCGACTGCTCCTACAGTGACAACTTCCCATGGTGAAATTGGTTTCTCTAGTTGCAATAGGGAGATGAAACAAGTTATCATCGAGATTCCTGTAGATGGTAATCTTTTGAAGAAATCAGGCCAAACTGACGTATGGCGGAAACCACTGATTGGCCTAGTTGAGAAGTCTAAACTGGAAAGTCACGTCTCTCTAACGTGGATAAATGATATTGTGCATTCATCTTTAAAGGAATAAACCTTGTATTTTTTATTTTACATGAATTTTATTTTACTAGTATTATATTCCTCTTTTCATTATGTATATCAATCTCATCGGCACAGAGATGATGAAAAGGATTGTCCACACAAAGCAGTTGATGAATGATTATCACACTGAGGTAGACAATTGAAAAGAGCAATTCAATGGTCTTCAACTTGAAATGGAGGTCTTAAAGGAAGAAAACTGTACCTTGGAGCAGCAAGTAAAGCTTATGGCAGCGAAACTAGCGATTGAGAAAGCCTCATCCAATCAGGCGGGCAAAAATAAGAATTTTCTTGAGTCTTCATATACTGAGAAACTTTCCAAGGCTTCTGAAGAAATTATGAGTTTAAAGGATTTGCTAAACCAAAAAGAAGCTTACTCTGGGGAGCTTGTTCAAATGCTCACACAAACTCAAGAAGATCTTCGTGTATCTTCAGACAAGGTTAAATTTCTAGAGAGATATCTTGCCCCCTATAGGCTTCTTATGATGCTGCTTTGAATGAGAAGGATGAACTAAGAGCTGAGGTTGAGCAA